>CAUYON010196748.1:0-26133 GCA_963573935.1 Arctocebus calabarensis
GGGCGCCTGTAGTCCCAGCTACTTGGGAGGCGGAGGCAAGAGACTCGCTTGAGCCCAGGAATTGGAGGTTGCTGTGAGCTGTGATGCCACAGCATTCTATCCAGGGTGACAGCTTGAGGCTCTGTCTCAAAAAAAAAAAAAAAAGAAAAGAAAAGTCTGATGAGACATAGTATCTGCCACCCAATAAATACCTGCAATTATCTTTTATTTTCTAGTCAAAGGCTAGTATTAAGAATAAACTATTAAAGTATACATTTAGCCAGGCATAGTAGCTCATGCCTGTAATCCTAGTACTCTGGGACACTGAGGCAGGTAGATTGCCTGAGCTCAGGAGTTCCAGACCAGCCTGAGTAAGGGCAAGACCCTGTCTCTAAAAATAACCAGGTGTTGTGGTGGGCGCCTATAGTCCCAGGACAGGGACTAAAGCAAGAGGCAGAGGCAGGTGGCTGCGGCAAGAAAATCACTCGAGCCCAAGAGTTTGAGGTTGGTGTGAGCTATGATGCCACAACACTCTACCAAGGGTGAGAAAGTGGGGGAAGAAGAATATATATATATATATGCACACACACATACATACATACATATATAATACAAATACATATATATTTTGTATTCGTATATATATAATACAAAATATAGATTCTTCTACATCAAATTGTTTTCGCTAAAAAAAAATCTTTAATCTTTAAAACTTGCTAAAATACATAAATATTTAATACTTCTAAATTAGAAAGTTTAACACAAGTTAGGAACTTCCATTTATTTACAGTCATGATATCATCTGAAGTAAGGGGATGTTCAAATCTCAAAGTTGGTTCTCATTTCATAGCTGTTACTATGGCAACTTGCTGCCACCTGGTGGCAGAATACTTAACAAATTGGTAGTACAGTCTTAAGAAAATCTAAGCCTTAAAACTGACAAATAAAAGACAATCAAAATTTAAATGTGATACAGTCAACAAAATAGAGGTTAAAAATTAACTTAGATAACAAAAAAGAGCTAACACTGCAACTTTAGAAACCATTTTGCATATTAAAATTCACCATACCGCTTTTGTATGGGGATGAAAAGTTTTGTTGGAGTTGAGTTCCAACTTTATTGCCTTGTGATCTAAGAAGATACAACATATAGTTTAAATTCTTTTGATTTTTGTTGAGGTTTGAATTGTGTCTTACAATTTTGGAGTATGAACCATGGGCTGACAAGAATAACAGATAATCATTAGATTTGAGATTGTATGTTCTATATATGTCTATTAAGTTCATTTCTTCTATGGTTCTATTTAAGTCTGTTTAGTTTCTGTTTATGGTATCTGTCCAGTTCTGGCAAAGGGGTGTTAAAGTCCCTAGCTATTATGGTGTTGTAGGATATCATATTGTTCAGACAAATTAGCATCTGTTCCATAAATTTGGGAGCATTTATGTTGGGTGTATATATTTTCAGAATTGAAATGTCCTTTTGTTGTATTGTTTCCTTGACTGGTTTATAGTGACCATTATTTCTCTCTTCACTTTACTTGCTTTAAATCCATTTGTATCTCAAAAGAAGATCATGACCCCTCCTTTCTTATTTCCACTTGCCTGATACATTGTCTTCCCTCCCTTCACCCTGAGTCTTGTGTTGTCCTTCGAAGTTAGATGTTTCCTGGAGGCTTGTGCTTTTTTACATCATCAGCAATCCTGTGCCTCTATAGTGGGGAATTCAATCCATTCACATTTATTGAGAGAATTGGTAAGTATGGTGGAGTCCTATTCATCTTATTTTGTGAAAGTCTGTTGCTTACTTTTATCCTTTGCACTACTGTGGAAGCTAGGTTTTGTCCTTTAATTTACGGGTGTCTACTTTGGTGGTGGTCCATTGTATGGTCAGTGTGGAGAATGGATCTAAATATTTCCTGCAGATCTGGTCTTGTTGTGGAAAATGTCCTCAGTGTTTGCATGTCAGTAAAATGTTTGATTTTTCCATCCAATTTGAAGCTTAGTTTAGCAGAATAAAGAATCCTGGGCTGAAAATTGTTTTAAGAAGGTTAAAGGTAGATGACTAGTCTCTTTTCTATTGAAAAGTCTGAGCTGAAAACTCTGCTGTCACATGGATGGATCTGTCCCTGTAGGTCAATTGGTGCTTACTCCTGACTGTTTGCAGAATTTTCTCTTTTTTTTTTTCTTTGAGACAGAGCCTCAAGCTGTCCCCCTGGTTAGAGTGCCACGGCATTACAGCTCACAGCAACCTCCAATTCCTGGGCTCAAGTGAGTCTCTTGCCTCTGCCTCCCAAGTAGCTGGAACTACAGGCGCCCGCCACAACGCCCAGTCATTTTTTGGCTGCAGCCATCATTGTTGTTTGGTGGGGCCGGGCTGGATTCAAACCCGCCAGCTCAGGTGTATGTAGCTGGCGCCTGAACCCGTTGAGCCACAGGCGCCAAGGTTGGCCAGATTCATTACAATGTGTCTTAGAGATGTTCTGTTTGTATTGAGACAAACCAGGGTTTGACATCCCTCTGAAGGGAGTGTGTCAGAATCTTTGATGTCTGGGAAATTTTCATTTATGATATCCTCCAGTAGGGCTTTCTTTTCTTTGGGTTGTTCTTCTCCTTCAGGAATACCTATAATTTGTATGTTTGAATACTTTATGAAGTCCCATAATTCTCTAAGAGCTTGTTTTACTTTTATCTTTTTTTTTTTCCTGCCTTTTTAAATGCCTGAGTTTAAGAGTCTATCCTCTAGCTTTGATATTCTTTATTCTCCATGGTGTAATCCAGGGTCCTCAAACTTTTTAAACAGGGGGGGCCAGTTCACTGTCCCTCAGACCGTTGGAGGGCCAGACTATAGTTTATAGAAAGAACTATGAACAAATTCCTATGCACACTGCATATATTTTATTTTCAAGAAAAAAAACAAAATGGGAACAAATACAATATTTAAAATGAAGAATAAGTCAAGTTAAATCAACAAACTTACCAAAAAAAAAAAAAAAAAATTCACCACACCATCCTTAAAAAGCATATAAAAAAATCTTTAATATTTTTTTTTTTTTTTTTTTGCAGTTTTTTGGTCGGGGCTAGGCTGAACCTGCCACCCTCAGCATATGGGGCCGGTGCCCAACTCCTTGAGCCACAGGCACCGCTCACGTCTCTATACTTTTTAAAAATAATACCTTCTTAGGCTGGGCTCAATGGCTCACGTCTATAATGCTAGCACTCTGGGAGGCCGAGGCAGGTGAATCGCCTGAGCTCATGAGTTTGAGACCAGCCTGAACAAGAGCAAGACCCTGTCTCTAAAAATAGCCAGGCATTGTGGCGGCCACCTGTAGTCCAAGCTACTCAAGGGGCTGAGGCAAGAGGATTATTTGAGCTCAAGAGTTTGAGGTTGTATGAGATATGATGCCACAGGACTTTACCGAGGGCAACAAAGTGAGACTCTATCTCAAAAAATAACAGTGGGGGGCAGCACCTGTGGCTCAGTGAGTAGGGTGCCGGCCCCATATACCGAGGGTGGCGGGTTGGAACGTGGCCCTGACCAAACTGCAGCAAAAAACAGCCGGGCAGTGTGGTAGGTGCCTGTAGTCCCAGCTACTCTGGAGGCTGAGGCAAGAGAATCGCCTAGGCCCAAGAGCTGGAGGTTGCTGTGAGCTGTGACGCTACAGCACTCTACTGAGGGTGACATGGTAAGACTCTGTCTAAAAAAAAAAAAAAAAAAAAAAATTACAGTGAGTTACAAAGGAACTAAAACTTTTAATAATATTGCCCAAATCATTTCTTCTTGCAAACAAGTCTAATACTGTGGCAATCCCTGTGATAAGAGAAACATTTACTGTGAAATGTTCTGATATTATCATACTGATTCCACTTATATAGAATAACCTTCCCCCTCAGTTAAAAGTTTGTTTTCATAGTCATCTGTAAACCCCTCCAGAAAAAATATTAAGCATAATCAAACCTGCTGGAACTACGAGATCTTCTTGATGCATTATAACTTCTGGGTGGTGTTCTGGATTTTTTATCCTTCTTTCTTTTTTCATCTATCTCTTTGGACCTGTCCTTTTCTCGTTCCTTTTCTTTGTCCTGTTCCTTTTCCTTCTCTTTGTCACGCTCCTTTTCATGCTCTTTTTCTCGCTCTTTCTCTCTGTCCTTTTCCTTGTCTTTTTCCCGTTCTTTATCCCGGTCTTTATCTTTGTTTTTACCCCGTTCCTTTTCTTTTTCACGTTCCTTTTCCCTCTCTCTCTCTTTGTCTCTTTCCTTTTCTCTATCTTTCTCTTTCACTCTTTCCTTGACCTTTTCTCGAGTGTCTTTTCTCTTGTCCCTTTAAAAACAAAAATAAATAAATTCATAACTGAAATAATTCTACCCCCCAAAAGGACCGCCCTCCTTTTCCTCAACTATCAATACAAAACAATTTATAATGGCTATACACATTACAAAGAAATTTTTATATAACTCAGGTGTCCAAAAAGCCACTAAATGATACAATTATCAAGCTGAATTGAGTTCAGAAACCTCAAGTCATATCAACATCTGATTGAAATCAATGGCAATCAATATTAATTGTAGATTACTAAAACAAATTAAAAAATTTTTATTTCTTTCAATTAAAGCCTAAACCACAAGCAATTTTAAACAAAAGAAATCAATGAAAAAATTAACCTTAATTTCTCTAAAACGCACCTTGAGTGTGAACGACTCCTTGACTTTCGTCTCTCCCTTGATTTAGAACGCTTCTTATGTGGGCTCCTAGATCTACGTCTGTCTTTTTGTCTTGAACGTGATCTATTATGGGATCTACTCCTAAAGAAAAACAAATTGTTAGACTATCAAAACTTATTCTCAGAATTTCAATTTTTAAAATTTTAAAATGGCTTTCAAATAAGAGAAGTTAATAATCTGTCCCAACATTATTTTATCAATATTTTAACATTTTCTTATGTGTGTGTGTATATGTATTTATAATGCTTTAGTTAAGATTATCTAAAATAAGTTTATTTATTAGAAACTTTACTCAACATTTTTGTTGTCTAGAACAGAGAGACAGAAACAAAGAATTTATCAGCCAGGTGAGGTGGCTCTTTTGAGCTCAGGAGTTTCCAGAACAGCCTGAGCAAGAATGAGACCCCATCTCTATTAAAATTAGAAAAATTAGCTGGGTGTTGTGGTAGGCACCTGTAGTCCTAGCTACTTGGGAAACTGAGACATAAGGATCATTTGAGCCCAAGAGTTTGAGGTTGCTATGAGCTTTAGGCACTCAACCCCAAGGTGACAGAGTTAGCTGGCATCCAAAAAAATTAACAGTGATTTCCTATGTCAGACTTAAGTTTGATATTTTCAGATGTGCCTTTCTTTTGCTAATCATTACATGCCTCGAATTAGTATAAAAATTTTTCCCATGGTCCATTGTTTTCATACCATAAAACAATAACTCTTGATTTGCATGTAATCTGCTTATAGCTCTTTTTTTTTTTTTTTGAGACAGAGTCTCACTTCGGTGCCCTCAGTAGAGAGCTGTGGTGTCATAGTTCACAGCAACCTCAAACTCGTGGGCTCAAGAGATTCTCTTGTCTCAGTCTCCCTACAGGCATCCGCCACAATGCCCTGCTATTTTTTGGTTGTAGTTGTCATTGTTTGACAAGCCCAAGCTGGGTTCGAACCCGCCAACTGCTGAGCTACAGGCACCGAGCCAGGTTATAGCTCATCTTGTCAGGGAAATAGTGGTTACATGTTTTACTAGTTTCTACAAATGGCTGTATGCTGTTTGTCATAACCAACATTTTAAGAATATAAGGAAGCAAAGTACTAATGATGGTACTTGTAAGTTAAAACTATATTTTTGCACAAAAATAAAAATCATTACTCGTAAGTTAAAACTAGATATATTCAAATGTTAGATTTGCAATGCTTTGATTTTATAGCTTTAACTACAATCATTTTATAGATAAGTGATACTAAAATGCTTGGGACCACAAATGTTTGGAATTTCAGATTTTTATAAATTCTAGAAAATTTCCTATATATATACTTTACCAGGTGAGCATCCAAAATTCAAAAATCCAAACTCCAAAATGTTCCAAAGAATACTTCCTTTGAGCATCATGACCATACTCAAAAAGTTTTAAATTTTGGAACATTTCAGATTTTCAGACTTTGGAGGCTCAACCCATATAAAAAATAGTAATAATAAATAAAAAAGTTAGTGGAATTCTTGCAAGAAAAACAACTGTTATTCCAACTTTGACTAGGTCTTCTTTCCATACTGAAATAAGTGTTTTTTCCTCTATTATGATGTATCTTAAGTACTATTTATTAAAATGTAACAAAAAGGAAGCACACAACTTAAATAGCAAAGTGATTAGACTCACCAGCTTTGGAGACTGACAGTCTGGCTCTGAAACTCAGCTTTGCCACATACTAGCTGTGAGAACTCTAGCTAACTACTTAAGCTCTCTAAGCTTGAGTTGCTTCATCTATAAAGTGCAGTAAAAATAATATCTACATCTCCAAGGACAGTCATGAGGATTAATTCTGAAGATGTATGTTAAACTGCCTAGCAGTCTCTGGCACAGAGTTAATTCTTAGCACTCTTAACTCTCAATATCATAATCATTAAAAATTAACAAATGTAAACTTTAAATTACACATGTATTTTAAGAAGGTCAAATAAACTTCTACAAGTATGCTTTCTGTAACTAACACTCATCTTAATGGTCATGTTTTACTAAGCTAAAGCAAATACCTACAAAAGAGACACACTTAATGCTTCTGTTACGCCGTACAATCAGAAAAAATGCCATACAGTCCTCAAGTAAAAACAAATTCATGTTTTTTAAACACAGCTTTCACTTATGTCAAAATTTGTTTTCTAGGCCAGCAACAGCAGCTCACACCTGTAATCGCAACACTTAGGGAGGCTGAGGTGAGAGGATCGCTTGAAGCCAGGAGTTCAAGACCAGCCTGGACAACATAGCGAGACCCTGTCTATACAAAAACATTTAAAATTAAATAAGAATGGGCATGTGCACCTATAATCCCAGGTACTCGGGAGGCTCAATTGAGCCTCAGAGTCCAGGCTGCATTGAGCTATGATTGTGCCATTGCATTCCAGGCTGGGCAACTGAGCAAACTTGTCTCTAAAAATAATTAATTAAAATAAAACTTTGAAAGTGTTTTCTAACATCATTTGTTACAAGGTTTTAAAGATAATACGCTTGTCTTCCTATCTGGTATATAGTAAAGCACCAAATAAATGCCTGCAATTATCTTTTATTACCTTGTCAAAGGCTAGTATTTAGAATAAACTATTAAAATATACATTTAGCTGGGCATAGTGGTTCATGTGTATAATCCTAGCACTCTGGGAGGCCGAGACATGTGGCCTGCTTAAGCTCAGGAGTTCCAGACCAACCCGAGCAAGAGCAAGACCCTGTCTCTAAAAATAGCTGGGCGTTGTGGTGGGCTCCTGTAGTCCAAGCTACTTGGAAGGCTAAGGCAAGAACTATGATGCAATGGCACTCTACTGAGGGTGACAAAGTGAGACTCTGTCTCAAAAAAAAAAAAAAAAGAAAAAGAAAAATTTTTATCATTAGTAACTTAAGAAACACAAAGGTAAAGGAATAGAATTTAAGGCAATTATTAGTTCATTTATAGATACCCACACAAGGTAATCTTTTAAGTTGCCTTTATTTCTGTGCATGCTAATAAAAAGTCTTAACATAAAGACTTCTGTTCTAATTACCCTTGCTAAAAATATAATTATTTTGTTTTCCTCAAAGCAGTGTTTTCTATCCTAATCAACCAAAGAAACATCTTTTAAGAAATCAAATATAGGCTCGGCGCCTGTGGCTCAACAGGCTAAGGCGTCAGCCATGTACACCTGAGCTGGTGGGTTCGAATCCAGCCCAGGCCAGCCAAACAACAATGACGGCTGCAACCAAAAAAAAAAAAAAAAAAATGGCGGGGCGTTGTGGCGGGCGCCTGTAGTCCCAGCTACTTGGGAGGCAGAGGCAAAAGACTCACTCGAGCCCAGGAATTGGAGGTTGCTGTGAGCTGTGATGCCACAGCACTCTCTTCAGGGTGAGGGCTTGAGACTCTGTCTCAAAAAAAAAAAAAAAAAAAAAAAAGAAAGAAAGAAATCAAATATAGCCTGAATAAACATTAATAAGAAACAAAAAAAAATTAATAAAACACCTATCACTTGGCTTCTCAGCTTACCCTGTAGAACCTGGAGATTTCAAAAATCACTATTCCTGGGTAATATTACATTTTAATTTTGACATTAAACATTTTCATATTTCTATTTTAGCCACTATAGTAGTTTTCCAATTAAGAATGCTAAAAGTAGTCAAAAGCAGCAGATCTAATTCCAACCAATGATAAAAATGTGTGCTACTATCAGCAGTTCCTTTTTTTTTTTTTTTCAGAGACAGAGTCTCACTCTATTGCCCTCGGTAGAATGCCGTGGTGTCACACAGCTCACAGCAACCTCCAGCTCTTGGGCTTAGGCAATTCTCTTACCTCAGCCTCCCGAGTAGCTGGGACTACAGGCGCCTACCACAACGCCTAGCACCCGGCTATTTTTTGATGCAGTTTGGCCAGGGCTGGGTTTGAACCCGCCACCCTTGGTATATGGGGCTGGTGCCCTACTCACTGAACTATAGGCACCGCCCAGCAGTTCCCATTTTTTAATGATATATTATTATATTCCCATTATTTTGAATAATACAGAATCGTATTTATAAATTAAGCTGTAAAAAAATGGTAACTTACCATTATGCTGCAAAGTTCATTTGTAAATCAGTTGTTTTCCATTAAATCATTGTAAAATGTCTATTACTTTCTATGTTGGTCTGTAAGTTACTTAACTTAAAAATACAACAATTACAGTACTATACAACTTTTAATGCCTGTGTTATTCACAGAAACAAGTGTTTCTATGAATAAAATGTATCAAAATTTGGAAAAAATGTTAATACATCTCCCCAATCCTAGGCAAGGTCACAGTAACAACAAACCCTTCCTTCTTATACTAAGAATAAGCAGGAACAAGAAGTGTTTGGGGGGAGGGTAGTGTTTAGAAGGTAAAAGTACAGATCTGGAGACATATGAAGATGGTGGATCTTTAAGAGAAAGGCTCCTGTAACCCACACTCTTGCTAAGTCTACTAAGTCAAAGCAAGACTAGATGGGAGGAAAAGCCAAGAATGATCTGTCATTCCCACCCGGACTCTTGGGATACTGGGAGGTGGGGGAGTAGAGTCCTGCCAAGTCAAGATCCTTAAACCAAATGCTTTTAGGTAAGGGATTTTTTTTGCCTTTAAAGAGAATTCATCCTCTTATATTTATTTGAGCACTTAGTCAAGGTTTCCACGTACATGTATAAAAATAGAATATGCTGACAAAAAATACATATGCATATATGTCAAGAGTTAATAATTTCTAAAGCTACATAGAACTACTAGAATATACTCCCATGAATGAGAATAATAATCAACAAATTTAAATTTAGACTGAACAGCCCTTCCCTCTCTCACCCTTGAGGGAGAACATAGCCAAATATACTCAAAATACAAACAAAAACCTTGAAGTATATAGCTAAATTACTTGCTATAATTTCAAAAAGCACATATGCTTCATGTAGATTACTAAGGAAACAATGACATTATCAATCATCAAGTTTTCATTTTTCCCTTGGAACTCAGTGCTCTTAAACGTAACACAAAAAAGGTCACTGATCTTTTTTTTTCTGCCCAGTTTTCTATTTCCTTCATCTCCTGTCAACACAGGAAAATATTCATAGTCTAGTACCACTGCTGCTTCTGTTGTACTTTCTCTGTCCAATTCTGGCGTCTGCTGCACCACCTTATTCTTTATACATCAAACAACTTCCTTCACTTGGTTCTGAACATGCCTGATTGTAAGACCCTGGATGTAGTCAGGCGGCATGGATCACTCCTGTAATCTAGCACTTTGGGAGGCATGAGTTCAAGACCAGCCTAAGCCAGATCAAGCCCCCGTCTCTAATCACAGTGGAGGCGCTGTGGCAGGTACCTGTAGTCCCAGCTACTTGGGAGGATGAGACAAGAGAATCTCTTGAGCCCAAGTGTTTGAGGTCGCTATGAGCTATGACACCACAGCCCTCTACCAAGGGCAACAAAGTAAGATTCTATCTCAAAAATAAAAAATAAAAAAAAGACCCTAGACAGAGTTAGTGAAATTAGATTCCAAAGTAGATTCAACAAACTAAGAATAAGACAACATACACCAGTACAGCCAGAATTAGTTTACTAGAATCAAAAAAAGAACATCCTATTTTCCTATTCCATTCTTTGAATTTCCTTGATCATCACAGAAAAACAAACTAAACTGAGCTTGATAGTGAGTCTCAACATATAGCATGTGGGTTCCTTTTTTCTTTCCTCTGACATGTTCCTCCTCTAACACACACAGACTTTCCCTTCCTCCTTTCTCAAGATATGAGCACATGTGTACACATAATATGCAATTAAGGTCTACTATACATACTTTTCACATTTCAACAATAGTGCTTAAAGACAAAATTTTTAACTTAATCATGATTTATAGGGTACTGCCAATGGAGATGGGGTTGCAAGTTTACATTTTGAAGTCCCCTTTGCAGCAAACAAAAAGAAAACAAAGAAAATCAAAATGACAAAGCTATGATCAAAAATAAGATAAACAGAACAGAAAAAGAACATAGGGAATTGGCGCCCATAGTACAGTGGTTAGGACACCAGCCACATGCACCGAGGGTGGTGGGTTCAAACCCAACCCAGACCAGCTAAACTACAATGATAACTACAACAAAAAAATAGGCGGGCACTTTGGCAGGCGCCTGTAGTCCCATCTACTTGGGAGGCGGAGGCAAGAGAATCACTTAAGCCCAAGAGTCTGAGGTTGCTGTGAGCTGTCATGTCACAGCACTCTACCAAGGACAAAATGGTGAGACTCCGTCTCAAAAAAAAAGAAGAAAGAAATAGAGCATAAGGAAAAGTACAACAGTCGAAGCTGAAAATGAAAGTTACTCCTTTGTGTTTCAGGTCCAAAAGTGGGCAGAGGAGACCCTTAATCACAACAAAAGTAAAAAGGACTCAGTGTTCTCCACTAGACACATGGTACTAGAGGTGGGGAACTGCTTGAAACCAAGATCTAAGGTGGTGACCCACAGACCTGGAGTGGATGAAGAAAGGAAACAAAAAAAACCTGCTACTTGATCAATAACCATAAATGATGAATAAAAAGTTTCTATAACTTCTATATAAAGAAGAGTTTACTCTTAGAAAAATCAGAAATAAAGTATCTTTAAACAGAAAACAAACTTCTAAATCTAAAAATTAGTTGAAATATTAAAAATTAAATATTTCATTCTTTAAACTACAGTATTATAATTAGAGGAATACTACTGAAATTTCCAAATTCTGGTACTTTGACAAAGACTCATCAAATCTTAACTATTTTAAATACTAAGCTTTAAAAAACTATTAAATATGATAGCAGAAATTCTCACCTGTGCTTTGACTGTGATCGTTTCCTTCTAGAATGAGATTTTGAGCTAGACCTGGATTTTGAGCGAGAGTGGGAACGAGATCGACCGCCTTTTCTTTCACTGCTCTTTCCAGACTCTGGGAGGAAAAAACCACTTTGCAGTGTAAGCTCAGAACAATTAAAGATCCCAATTAATAATCAGGCACAAGTGGAATGTACCACATATAGTGCAAGGGGCCTACTCTCTGTACATCCTCCTCCTGTGCAATTATCCTTCAGAAACATCCAAGAAAGTCATTGCATAAACTCGTTGAGTGCAGCCACCCTGCAGCAGTACATATAAACCAGATGATTATAAACAGCTGTTCGTAATATTTTGTTGCTGCCATAACGTACGATTATAACATGTCTGTAATTCCTATGATAGTGATTTTCAGTCCTTTTTCCATTTATTCTGCTAGAAACGAAGCTTAAATTCTGAGTGTTAATTGAAGAAATCAGCTCAAATATAAACCACCTAGATGATTTTTAAATTATTTTAGTTAGCAACACAAAAATTTGAATAGGCGTTTCTTTACCTCGCTTAAAACAATATCTGTGGGGTTCCCCCCCTAAATCGTGGGTTCTCTTTCCTATTTTTAAAGTTAAAACTTTGAAGGAAAGTAAACCTGCTGAATCATAACATTTTAAATATATTTACTCTTTTCTTTTCAGCCTCACAGTAACATTTACATCTTGCTTTCAGCAAATTACTTTTGAATAGATCAAGCTACTAAAATATAAAGAGCTGAGTTAACTCAGGCTAATGGGAAAAGACAGGATTTGTGCTAAGTTGCTCTTTGACATGAGTAAGCTTCACTTACTATTTCTTGAGTATCAGTCTTCTTATTTATAAAACAAAGGGACTGAATAAGATAATTTCTAAAACTCCTTTCAGTTCTTAAGAGTCTGTAATCTCTAAGCTATGACCTATGTAACAATGCCACATGGCCTTACCTGGTTCAATAGCTGCTGAGATAAATGACTGAGCCTCTCGTACTCGCTTCATTACTTCTTCTAATTCCTTAGCTGCAGCCTGAGGTGTCATCTCAGGGGGTTTTACTATTGCATTGTTGGAGTGATTTATTCTAAATTAAAAATATTAGCCAATCACAAATAACACACCACATTTTATAAAACATGAAACAATTACACATTTACATGAAACATATATTTATAAATCTATGGACATCTCAGAAGCACATTAAAAATGATATCACTACATACAGAATAACCAAAAACAATTTCAAAACCATGATTAATCTCTCATCTATATTCTTCTCATTTCTTACTAACAAAGCCAAAGCGGGGCGGAGAGGAGGGGACAGAACCCTGGCTAACTTCTTTAAAAACTCAAATAGAGGAGAGGAAGTGGTTTTCCACATAGCTTATAATCATAATAAATTAAAATGTTGATACCAACATTAAAATGAATCATTTCTGTTTTTCAATCATAAAATTATATTGATAACCTGTGCACTCTGGGAAGATGAAAGGAAAGCTATGTATTATGTGTACCCTTTTAATCAACCCTGAACCACAGCTGGGTCAGACACAGGGACTGGAATGTAGGCAGTATCAGATAAAACTCTTCCTGTACTAGGTAAGAGTGGCTTCTCTGATGCACACAAATAAATTTGCTGGGTCCTACTTTGCCCCTTCTACAGAGAAGACAAACACACACTAAGAAGTTATGTATCCTTTAATAGCAAAATCCTGATCAAACTGTGTGACTAAGGCAATTATCTAAGAAATTCAGATAAAACTACATTTGCCACAATAATCTGCATGAAATAGAATTTTTGTACCTGAAAAGCTACATCAATTTTTTGCAAACAAAGACGTGAGCAAACCTTAGAAGTTGAAATGTTTGGTTTACAACATTTTGGGGAAATTAATATTTATTTATTTTCTTCCTGAGATTCTGGATTTATCAAAGTTCTTATTACTGGTAGTACTGTAGTTCAATTCACTTGTTAAATCGGCCATTAGTTTAGAGTCATAATGCAAAACCAACCTGACTTGTCAAAAAGTTTGGAAAAAGACCTACAATCATTATATACAAAAATGTTAACATTATTAGACCTTGTAAAATAGAAAATGATGAAAATAAATGTCTTTAAATACAGGAATTTAAAGGCTAAAATGATTAAGTATCTCGTGTACTTCATTTGTACTTAATACAGTCTTCCTTCCTAGAAACTGCCAATTACTATCAAAAAGAAAAAAAACCTTAATTACATAAAAATACTTCACATTTTAAAAATCATTAAAATTTCTTTGTTTAGGATTTCTTACTTCAGTGGCCTGTCTCCAAACATAACTCCATTAAAAGCAAGGGCCCTTGGGACAGAATTTTGGTCTGCAAATTCCACAAAAGCAAACCGAGTTGGCTGAGTCTCATCACCTGCCATCCGCACAAACTTCACTTCCCCAACTTGTTTAAAAAATTCAAGTAGTTGATCAGCTGTCGTCGTCTGAAGAAACAAAGTGAGACTTTAGTATTCTTTCAAAGTGAGACTTAATAAAATATTTGTTCAAAAAAATCAGGTAAATATTACTTTATCAACTGATAAGATTTTTATGACAAAGAAAAAGTTTCTGTCACTAAATTTCTTCTTAAATTAGTTACCTGGGAATTCAAATTTCCAACATAGACTGTTCTCCTAATTTCATCAATCTTGGAAGGATCCACATTTCCCATAAGTGGTGGCTGTGGTATCTCCCCAAGTGTTGTAATGTTGGGGTCTAATGCTGCTGCTGGTATAGCTCCCAAACTGCTAAGTGAAACACCAAGCTATTAAAAAAAAAAACACAGAGCATGTATTTTCTTTTGTTATTAAAAATTACCACTCTTTAATCTTGAAAATAATGGGTCAACTCAGTAAGAATGGAAGGAGACTAGGGACCCCTACCTTTAAACCAAGGTTATTTCCAAATTAAGAGAGGTTACATTAGTTTTAAATGTAATTAGAAATGTATTTTTTTTTTTTTTTGAGACAAGAGTCTCATTCCATACCCTGGGTAGAGTGCTATGGCATCATAGCTCACAGCAATAAAACTCTTGGGCTCAAGCAATCCTCCTTCCTTACCCTTCTAGAATAGCTGAGACTATAGGAATATACCACAATACCCAGCTGTTGTTTTTTTTTCTATTTTTTTAATAGAGATGGGGTCTCACTCTTGCTCAGGCTGGTCTCAATCTCCTGAGCTAAAGCAATCCAACTGCCTCAGCTTCTCAAGAGTGCTAGGATTAGAGGTGAGAGTTACCATGCCTGGCTGGAAATACATTTCTTCCTTTCCTTTTTTTTTTTTTGCAGTTTTTGGCTGGGCCACGTTTGAACCCACCATCTCCAGTATATGGGGCCGGTGCCCTACTCCTTTGAGCTGCAGGCGCTGCCCAAAGATTCCTTTGGGGCCACTTTTTTTTTTTTTTTGCAGTTTTTGGTCAGAGTTGGGTTTGAACCCACCACCTCTAGCATATGGGGCCGGCGCCCTACTCCTTTGAGCCACAGGCGCCACCCTGGAAATACATTTCTTAACTGAATATATCACCGAGTTTTTTATCTTTTTTTTTTTCCTGAGACAGAGCCTCAAGTTGTCACCCTGGATAGAGTGCTATGAAATCACAGCTCACAGCAACCTCCAATTCCTGGGTTCAAGCAAGTCTCCTGCCTCTGCCTCCCAAGTAGCTGGGACTACAGGCGCCCACTACAACGCCTGGCCATTTTTTGGGTTGCAGCCATCATTGTTGTTTGGCAGGCCCGGGCTGGACTCTTGAACCCACTAGCTTAGGTGTACGTGGCTGGCGCCTTAGGCCGTTGAGCCACAGGAGCCGAGCCTAGTTTTTTATCTTGACATTAAAAATAGTCAATTCTTAGTATCTGAGGTACTATGTTCTGCAACATTTCTACAAATGATGTATTACTGAATGCTGAACCACTGTTCCTAAGGAAAACAGGGTGAAGTTCTTGCCAGCCTCTGGTCACCACATTTTGGTCAACCAATAAATATATAACCTTATTTTATATGTGTTTCTGTTTAAAGACACGTTAGTTATTACATACTGTTGATTCATTAACACTTTCTTTTAAATTTCAGAACATGAGGGTGAAAATGATTAGACTACAAAGTTTTGCATTTGTTAGGTAAAGTCCCTGTTGTATTTGTGCCCGGCACCCAGGAGGTATGTTTTATACCCTGACATTGTGTCCATTAAGTGGGAGCACACCAGTCCCCCTCCTCCTTCCCTTTCCCTCATCCTCCCGTCTTCCCTCTCCCTCATCTCCCCATCCCCCAACTTCAATTAAGTTTTTCTCTTGATTCATTAACATTTAACTCACAACCAGCAGCACTGAAGCTTAGTTAACACACCCGTATTTTGTCCATGAGGCACATCACAGCCTTCCTGCACTTAGGAACATCCCACAGAACTTCACACTTGGGGGGCGAAATCATCAACAAAAAGCACAAAAATTCAAAAAAAAAAAAAAAGGCACTAAAACTGCAGAAAATACACTTGTTTACACCATGAGTGCCAAAACAAGGAGAGTTTTACATGACACATCAAGCAACTCAAATTTTTATCACTGTGTCCACAAATAACCACAAAAGCACTTTCATAGCCAGGCATTGTGGCGGGTACCTGTAGTCCCAGCTACTCAGGAGGCTGAGACAAGAGGATGGCCT
Source organism: Arctocebus calabarensis (assembly GCA_963573935.1). NCBI lineage: Eukaryota > Metazoa > Chordata > Mammalia > Primates > Lorisidae > Arctocebus > Arctocebus calabarensis. The sequence continues at coordinate 16,212 of CAUYON010196748.1, forward strand.
AAGCCCAGGAGTTGGAGGTTGCTGTGAGCTGTGACACTATGGCACTCTACCCAGGGCAATAGCTTGAGGCTCTGGTCTCAGAAAAAAAAAAAAAAAGAATTACAAAATGGAAAAACTGGCCAGGTTTGGTGGTTTTCACACCTCTAATCCTACCTAGCACTCTGGGAGACTGAGGCTGGTATATCCTTTGAGCTTGTGAGTTTGAGACCAGCCTGAGCAAGAGTGAGATCCCATTTCTACTTAAAAAAAAAAGAAAGAAGGCTCGGCGCCTATGGCTCAGCGGGCTAAGGTGCCAGCCATGTAAACCTGAGCTGGCGGGTTCGAATCCAGGATGGGCCCGCCAACCAACAATGACGGCTGCAACCAAAACAAAAATAGCCGGGCGTTGTGGTGGGTGCCTAGTCCCAGCTACTTGGGAGGCAGAGGCAGGAGACTCGCTTGAGCCTAGGAATTGGAGGTTGCTGTGAGCTGTAATGCCATAGCACTCTATCCAGGGCAACAGCTTGAGGCTCTGTCTGAAAAAAAAAAAAAAAGAAAGAAAGAAAAGAAAAACTGAATTAAGAGGATTACTTGAGCCCAAGACTTTGAGGTTGCTGTGAGCTATGATATCACTGCACTCTACCAAGGATGACGAAGTGTGAGACTTTGTCTCAGAAAAAAAGAAAGAAAATGGAAAAACTTCCCAGAAGTAAACACTTCTTCAAGGGAAAAAAAAACAAAACAATCACTTTTTTCATGTCTGTTTACGCTATTCAAGAAAATTCTGACCACTGATTATACATGCAAATATACTGCAAATCTTTACGCAGATTTAGTAAATGTTAAGTAACAGCACTTCCTAAAAGTGAAAACACAAGTTTATAAAACCAATGTCACTTTTATTTATTTCATTTTTTTCAGATTTATTCTAAAAATATATATATTTTTAAAAATCTAAAAATTTTTATTCTAAAAACCTATTCTAGTAGATAAAAAATTAACTGGTCCCAGCCCCATTGCTGCTAGGGGCTGCCTACTGGGGGACTGGGGGAACAATGTCACTTATTGTTGTCTTAATAGCCAATATGATCTTTTCAAAATGTCAGATCATCTCCTACCCTGGCCTGAAACTCAACTATGGCTTCTAATTACCTTTAGAATAAATTACAGCTCTTTCGCATGGTCTAAAAAACCCTACATAAAAATCTAAAATTCTGCACTTAAAAGTTTCAGAAACCACTTTTACAATTTGGCTAAATTAATAACAATCAAAAAGCTTACATATTAAGTTTACTCCCTATCCAACCCAACAAAGCTAGATTCAACTTCCAATTGATTTGAGCTTTGCAATTTGTTTTCGGTTTGTTTTTGAAGAAAAATGGCCCTTCTTTTAAAATGAATATGAATAGAATTTTTTATAGAAAAATCATGAGCACAATAACAGTAATATTTTTTATTATCCCATTTGGAAATCACAAAGAAGCATTAAATTACTATTTAATTCTGCATAGTTAATGGTAAAATATTTTAGCCATGTTCTTACCTTATAGCCTTTTCTTAATATCAAACAAATGCTTCTCAGATATTTTTTCTCATTACCAAGGTTGTAGGGCATTTCATATTTTTAAAAAGGATTTAGTCCTCATGAACTGTATTTCCTTCCAGTTCCCCATGCTATCTAAAATACTGTTTCAATACCTTATTTTCAAGTGAATAATCTATAGTAGAACCTCCATAGCTGACCACCTCCCCTACATTGACCACCTCCTTAAGTTGACCTAATTTTCATAGACCAGACATGCACCACAAGCACATATCAGTACAGTTGGTCTAGTTCCATATACTGACTACCTCCATATGTTGACCACCTCCATATATTGACCAGCTTGTTACAGTCTCTGGAGTGGTCAATTTACAGAAGTTCTACTGTATTTGAATTCTCAATTCAATTAATCCTCAATTACTTTAGGAGTAATTCTAAAAGTCAGTTCAAGTAAGGGATAATGTTGGAAAAGAATTTAAGTAGTAACCGCAAATTCTCTCCACTTAAAAAAAAAACAAAACGGATTTTTATTCTGAAATGAAAATAATTTTCTAAGGTCCTTATTCAACTGATTACATAGTTGAACTTCACCTTTTCATAAAAGAGTGTACAGTACTTACTGTAGTCAAGGGATTTGGCGTTGGTATGGGAAGCAATCCTGCACCAGGCATCAGACTTGTCATGGTTGGAGCAGGAGCCAATAAAGAAAGGGCTTTAGATTCCTCTGGGATTTTACCTGCAGAGGCAAGTTTCAAACATTACAGAAAGCAGAAGCACCACACAAACTTTACACTATCATTTTACAAATAACCCTTGCACTTAAAAAATAATAATAATAAATGAATCTATCTATCAGATCGGTATAAAGAAATAAATAAGAACTTAAGTCTTTCCTTTTATCCTGCTCTACTAGGAAAAATAAAAGTGAGCAAAACTTCAAAGATTAACAATCTCATTAATGGAACATTATTTTAAAAATTGAATAATGTAGACAATTATTTAACACTTTGAGCTATGGGTCACCTGTACTGGAAACTTAATGTTCATGAACCAAACGATATCAAGCATGGACGCTTTCCCAGGACGGTGTTTTCGCGGTGATCGAAAGTTGTGTTACACATGACAACCGTTCGTGTTGGCTGCATCACTAATAGCACACAGAACATCAGATACAGAAAAGAAGAACATTTTTTAAAGTTTAATCCCCAGAAATGGCAAATAACCAAATTAGTCAAAAAAAAGAAAAAGAAAAAACAAATATGTGCGAATTGAAATTTGTTCCTTAATGAGTGCCCCTATCCTGTCACTGAAACTACCTTCTTGTGATGCAAACAATTTTGATAACCCTCCAACAGATTCCATTCAATTTCAAATAGAAGAAAACAAAATCCTACTTCTTGTAATCAGCTTCAATTAAAAAGCCTACATCCATTCAGTTAATAAGGCATCTCAGCAACCTCATAGATGTGCCTAAAAGAATTCAGTTCTAAATAATATGCCTTGGGAGACTGCTAAAAAAAATTTTAGAGTAACCAACAAAAAAAGTTCCCTAATCCCAGAAAACTTAAATTAACTCTTACAACTAATTTATGCATACTTATCTGAAGAAAGGAAGTTAAATGCCTTGCCTATGAATAATTGCCTAGTAGCTAGCATAAAACCAGAAACACCAAAATAATCTTAGACACTAAGAAGAAAATCCCCATAACCTAAAAAAAAATTACCCTGAAATAAGTCTCATCTGCCATATTTAATTAGTGAATTCTAATCAATTAATTTTAATAAGGATTCCAAACATTCTTCCTTATCCTCTTGCCCCCCCAAAAGAAAAAACTTTCTTAAATAATTCACATGTGGATATATTTAGAACTAAATTGGCTATGCATTTCCTCTATGAATTCTTCAAGTGTTTTAAAACACAGTGTACTAAATTACACTAAACTCAAATACAGCATATGCAGCAAATTTTCAAAAGCACCATGCCCAGTTTCAGTGGTAAAAATTATATTTAAGACAACCATATGTGCAGAAATAACTCTCTAAACAATTACTATCTGATATATCTCTAAATATAGATAAATTCAAGATGAAATTTTAAAACTTGCTTTAAATAATGTCTATGTTTTATAGGAATAAAAAGTAAATTTTATATTAGCTTTATCAAAAGCCTACCAGTTTCTAATTTGCAGCATCTAAATTTGTATTACTTTAATTTACTAATTTCAGAAACAAAGTTATTTTATCATTTCTATTAATATGTAAATTCATAACAGATTTCTTAACATGCATAAAGATAAAACGTTGGTCTTATTGAAAACATCAAATAACAATAATCTATTTTATATGTATTAGTTATTAGTATTAACATATGTATTTATGTATACCCACATATGAACTATACTACTTATACTAATATAACACTCATTTCATCTGTTATACATTGGGTTTTTTTTAATGTTTGTGAAACCTGAACACTTTTGATAAATCAACTGAAGTCCTGAAGTAGAACCCCTATGCTTCACTACTCTAATGCATGCCCCTAAAAAAAAAAAAAAAAAAGAGTTCCAATCTAATAATATTCCAAATATAATATTACTTGCCAATTAATAAGCAAATCTATCCATTGAAGGCAGTCTAGAAAAACCACACAAATAAAGGGGGTATTCAAATAGGCCAAAAATTAATTAATTATTTAATATTATGAAATCTTTCATTTCTGGCTTAAATAAAAGTTATCAGTAGATTGTCAGACTCTCACTGCCTTTCTGAGAGTAATAAACTACTATAAATCTGTAACTGTAAGCACAATGTTTCTTATTCTAATTACCATTTGAGGTACTTTAAGCAAATGTTCCATTGTTTAACTTACAAGATCAAATTTATTTAACAAATGCTATCAGTGTCTAAAAGTATGAAATAAGCAATTAGCAGTTTTCCCAAACTGCACTTCTCAAAAACTGAGAGGAAAACAACATCTCTCACAGTATTAAAGTATTACTGTTAATCTCAAAAATCCATTTAGAAGCTGATAATCTTTGAAGAATTTCAACAAAAAAAATTCAAGCAAACAAAAACACGCACGCAAATAATCAACAATTTCTCAAATATCCATTCCCCACATGGGCAACAAAACCTTCTTATGGAAATAAGTTCGTGATGAATTAACCATCACAAAAGTGAAAGGCTCTTCTCTCTTACTTCCAGATTATATAACAAATTTACTTATTTTCCTCAATGATTTTGCTTGCCTAAAACTCTTGGGGGAAGGATAAAAATCAGAAGTTTTCAGTTGGTTTTTATGAGAGATGTAGACATGAAAAAAAAACTACAAAATGTTCCTTTGAGATCAGAAAGTGTTCCTAAGATTATTACCAGTATTGTAATGTTTCAAGAACAATCTGTCCCTAATCATGTATAAACACCAATTAAGACTCACAAAGAGTTTCACATCACTGTATCCTAATTTACTGTATGAAAATTTATCTTAACGTTGAGCTCTGCTAATCATCTCCCAATATAATTTGAAACATGTTATGAACCCTTAATGGAATACCATTTACAAAAAACTGGAAAACCAGCTCACAAGTTAAAGTGAAGAGATTTAACAAAACAAAAACAAAAACAAAAACAAAAAAAGGGGACAAAATAAAGAAAAAGAAATGAAATTAAAGTAAAACAATAAAAAACAGAGACAGGGCGTCCATCTTCTGCGGTTCAGACTTCGATCTCATTTCCCCAATGAAGGTTTCACTTGACGGCAGGTTTAGTGGCATGGCAAACAATGCCTAACTCAGGCAAGTGTAACAGGTCTGCCTTGGCCAGTCTAGTCATCTAATAATGCACAAATATCACATAGAGAAAACATACAAAACCAAATTAATAGTCAAAATCCATCTACCAGAAAATGTGGACATAAAGTTATGACTGATGATTAGGCTGACACCCTTGTTATGTTTGATCTTATCTTTTTCCAAGTGTTAACATTTATAAAAAGAAATCTGAAATGCACATAACAACAAAAAGGTCATATTTAGACAAGAATAATGAATGTATATTTTATTTTGACATGGTATGTTTTATTAACAAGAATTAATGCTTAATATGCATGAACCTGTTACACATCAAACATTACTTTTACAGCTTATGTTCCTCTTATATTACTGTCTGCATCAAAAAGCAGCAAATTGAAAGAAAATGAAAAAAACTTTTAAAACCTTCTTCTAAGTTTCTTTTTATTTATGCCATGATGCTGTATGTATAACATCAAGAAAAAGATGCAGTCAGTGAAATGAAGACTGCTTACAGCACCACAGTACACCTCCTTTTACGGAACTAGAACACTTTCCTTTCGTTATTTCAAAATCACTCTATTTTTAGTAATACAATGTATTATTTCTTTGCTTGCAGTGAATAATCAGACTTTTAACAAATTCTTCAGGTACTATAAATTCATCTCTGTTGTATTTAATACAACTCATGAAAAATATGTATCTGAATGTTTTGTTAATTGCTATAATTTTATAGGTTAGTGTTCTAAAATATTTACTTCAAACTAAATTGAAATAAAAATATGCTTAAATTTTCATGTTCAAAAATAATTATTTTTCTCAAAATGGTAATATTAAAATTAAAGGCTATACCTGAATGTGCATTTATTCACTCCATATCAAATACAATAAACAATAAAAGAGACCTCTACATGTCCAAAGTCTTAAATATTTATGACAAAGCACAGTCAGACCTTCTCAGATCTATGAAAGATTCTATGGGACTATAGCAAGGTTCCAACCAAGCAACAGTGATAAAATTCAGTATGACCTAACATAATAACAGATCTTGTGCTACTGGAGGTATAATTTTCTGATATAATTAATATTCCAGTTTAATAAGCCTTCTATTTAATTTTTTTCCCATGCAGTTTCTTGGCATGAAATTTCAGTAAAGAAATGATTAACTAGCTCCTTTCAAAAAACTCCCTAATTTTCAGCTTGCTGTACTCTTATAGACCAGCAGGTAGGGATATATTTAGCAAATAATTAACTTTTAATTCATTTTTATTTTCTCTAACCACTTTAACCTCAAGCATGGGAAAATTTGTCCAAAAAAAATCCAGAATGTCCTATTCTAGGACTTCAAAAACACCAGCCTGGAACTCACTGTATTTGACTGTAATGTTTTTGACATCCCAGAATAGAAACTCTGAAATAAGCATAAAACCACGTAACTACAGCAAAGTACAGTGGATAACTTATTATCTACTAAGTTAATATTTTAATACTGACCTGGCCATGAAAAGTGGGTTTAAAAATTACACATGAAATACCATTAAACTGTTGCAGGTAAACTTTAAGGCTATAAAACAGTTACCATCATCCACCAGAGAAAATCTATTTTAAGGACATTTAATTTACAATAATCCAATTCTAAAATCCATGTACACATGCCATAATCAGCTTTCTGAATAAAATTACACACCAGAACTGTCAAAATTTAGCACGGCTTATTATATGTGAGTAGTTCTGTAAATAGAAGTTACTAAAGAATATTAGTAATAATTAGTTCCTAAAACAGTTTAAGTCATAAAATTTAACAAGTAACTATGAGGCCTTTGTTCTTATCTTCAACAACTATTTCCTTGATGGAGGCTCTTTTTTTGGGGGGGGGCCTCTACCCACAAAAAGCCAATAAAAGAAAAAAGTAAATTCTAATTTCACAGTAAACAATTGCACTGAGTATAAAATAATGGTCCCACAGGAACAATTAGGGTAAATTACCTTAAGAGGGTACTTAGAAGTAAAAAATTACGAACTTTTAAAATATCATTTAACCTGAATTTGGCAAAATGTGTGCAATGTTTTAATTTGTAACAGTATTAGTATATTATAATGCTTGCTTATAGTATTATAGCATTATAGTATAATGCTTGCTTATTTGTCCTTTAAAATAATTTCCCATATCAACTTACAAATTTTTTTAATTTTAGAAAGACTTCTTTATAGCCTACAAATTGACTATAGAAAGTCAAAGCCAACCAGAGAAGCGAAATAATTTATGAACTTTTTAAATGTTAAGCTATAAAATCTCAAACATACATAAGCCATATTATAACCATTTGAATATAATTTACTATTAGGTAAAAACTATTTCCTTTTCCAAATTTCATTCTCTCTCTCTCACTCACAGACACACACACACACACAGAGAACTGTCTACTTGCCAATTTCTAGGAAGCCAAAGGCAGTAACAGACAGGACACAGATTAAAACAATGGGAAAAAAAAACAGGTGAGATACCAACCTTCTGCACAAGGAACAACTATCAGAGCTCTGTCAATAAAAACCGTGTTAGTTAGATGCTGGGCCACACCAACACTTGATGGGTCACGAAACTTAACATAACATACTTTGGAGGAAAAAGCAAGAGGTGCGTTGCTGCAAAACAAAAAGAAAACAATTGGACTAATGAACATTTGCTTGGTTTTGTCATTTTCATTTCAAATTTAGTTCTTATATAATTAAAGAATTTTTGCTGTTAAAGATCATTAAGACATAAAATAGCAAAACTTAGTCATTTAATGGTGACATATCTGCCAAGACAGAAAGGCAATCTAGGTAAGCCTATACCCTTATTAGTAAAGCTTGAAACTCAAAATTAATCTGTCCTTAATCTGAGTGAAAGATTAATAGCTAATTTAACCAAAGATAGTAAACCTATCATCGATAGGAAAAATCTTGATAAAAGCTCCAATTTTCTATATTTTTCTAAATGTTCTGTATTTTTATAACTACTCCAACCCTTCCTAAATATGATTTCCAGCATTTAAATCACCAAATACTTCACAACAATCTTAGAAACGATCAGAGAATATGGAATTTAAATTAAGGTCTTTTCCCCATACCAGAATGCTTTAAGCTGAACAATGTGTTTTTCCAGATACAAAAACTTACAAATAAAATTGCACATATTTAAATGGAAAACAACATAGACTTTAGTCTTTCTTGATTCAGTTCAGTCTAGGTTTACACTAAGAAGGAACCAGAGACAGCATAAAGGAACTTTTCCTAAAATGAATTCATCTTGTTGAACTCCAAAATATACTATCTTCATAGGCAAATCACATTTTGTCAGCCTATCCATAATCATTTTTCATTAAGGTCTGTAATTGTCTTTAGCAAAAATAAAGAAAAAGAACCCAAACTAAATATATATATAATCTGTAACATAAAAATACAATCATTTGAAACATTACTAATCTTCATTCTTTAAAAAAAGGAGAGATCGGGCGGTACTGGTAGCTCATCAAGTAGGGCGCCAGCCCCATATACCGAAGGTGGCGGGTTCAAACCCAGCCTGGCACTGTAAAACAGAGAAATAGCCGGGTGTTGTGGCGGGTGCCTGTAGTCCCAGCTACTTGGGAAGCTGAGGCAAGAGAATCGCCTAAGCCCAGGAGTTGGAGATTGCTGTGAGCTATGTGACGCCACAGCACTATTGAGGGCAATAAAGTGAGACTCTGTCTCTACAAATAAAAAAAGGAGAGATCACTTTAAAATATATGACTTGGGCAGCGCCTGTGGCTAGGTCGGTGGGGCGCTAGCCCCATATACCAAGGGTGGCAGGTTAAAGTCCGGTCCCGGACAATCTGCACCAAAATTTAGCCAGGCGTTGTGGCGGGCACCTGTAGTCCCAGCTATCTGGGAGGCTGAGGCAAGAGAATTGCCTGAACCCAGGAGTTGGGAGACTGCTGTGAGCTGTGTGATGCCACACACTCTACCGAGGGCCATGAAGTAAAACTCTTTCTCTACAAAAAAAGTATGACTTGTGCAACATAATTACTTTAGTTTACAAAACAGGTCAAAGAAGGTGACCACGATCCCAGAACAAGTAAATGGCAAAGTTAAGATATATAATAAAATCTAATCTGGAAGATTTCCAACTTGGGTCTTCCCTGTTGCCAGAAGCTCTGGTGCTTTTTACTTTCTGTACTCCTTTCTGTCTAATAAAATCCTATCTTAACACTGACCTAAAAAATCTAATCACCTGTATATGAATCGTGCCCTATGATTGCACCAATGTACAGAATTATGATTCAATAAAATTATAAAAAAAAAAAAAATCTAATCACCTAATTCCAAATCTCATGCAACCATAATTATTTAAAAAACTTTAAAATCATTTTGATATGGGGCGGCTCCTGTGGCTCAGCGAGTAGGGCGCTGGCCCCATATACCAAAGGTGGCGGGTTCAAGCCCGGCCTCGGCGAACTGCAGAACAAAAAAATAGCCGGGCGCTGTGGCGGGCGCCTGTAGTCCCAGCTACTTGGGAGGCTGAGGCAAGAGAATCGCTTGAGCCCAAGAGCTGGAGGTTGCTGTGAGCAGTGTGACGCCACGGCACTCTACCAAG
>CAUYON010196750.1:0-23940 GCA_963573935.1 Arctocebus calabarensis
AAAAAAACAAAAACAAAAACAAAAATGGCCGGGCATTGTGGCGGGTGCCTGTAGTCCCAGCTACTTGGGAGGCGGAGGCAAGAGACTCGCTTGAGCCCAGGAATTGGAGGTTGCTGTGAGCTGTGATGCCACAGTACTCTACCCAGGGTGACAGTTTGAGGCTGTCTCAAAAAAAAAAAAAAGAGATGGCCATTCAAATCCTCCCATTTTTAAATTGATTTCTTTTTTTTTTTACACTTTAAGAATTTTTTCTTTTTTAGAGACAGAGTCTTGTTTGATCGTCCTCGGCAGAATGCCGTGGCGTCACACAGGTCACAGCAATCTCCAACTCCTGGGCTTAGGCGATTCTCTTGCCTCAGCCTCCCGAGTAGCTGGGACTACAGGCGCCCGCCACAACACCTGGCTATTCCTTGTTGCGTTTTGGCCGGGGTCGGGTTTGAACCCACCACCTTTGGTATATGGGGCCAGTGCCCTACTCACTGGGCCACAGGTGCCGCCCTATTAGTTATTATTGTTAATCTCTTACTGTACCTAATTTATAAGTTAATCATACCTATGGGTACATATACATAGGAAAAAATGTAGTATATATAGGGTTCTCTACCCAGTTTCATGCATCCACTGGTGGTCTTGATACCTCTGCAGTAAGGAAGGACTATTGTATTTTATTTATTTTTTTACTATATTTAACAAAAATAACTGAGGTAGTACTTCTAGGAGGTAGTCTAATTACATTTAAAATACATTCTCAACTTCAAAACTATTAAGAAAAGCATTTCACATTGTATATCAAATCAGTACACTGAACCCCATAAATGCATCAATGTACAAAGTTATGATTTAATAAAAGCAAAAACAAAAAAAAAAAGAAAAAGGAAAAAATAAAGTAAAATACATTCTCAAAAATAGCTCCATGGCTGCAGAAAAGACACGATACTGTCCTAACTCACATGTGAAAGAGAATGAGATGAGGATATGTTCCTGATGTGCCTGGTGATATAAACCGAAATTCCTTTTTCTCTTCTATACTTTGTAACCCAAAGTAGATGGGTGCAGGGAGGGGTCGGGAGGAATCAGGTTCACTACAGCAGCTCAGGAAGGAAGCAACATTGCACCTGTTCATGCACGCATGCAGTTTCTACGAGCTAGTCTGTGCCAGGGACTACTGTCAGCATGGGGAGAGAGTGAGCAAGACAAGACAGAAACCCCTGCCCTCCACATTCTAGCGGTCCAACAAACAAGAAACACAGTGTGTCAGACTGTGGAAAGTGCTACGGAGAAAACAAAAGCCGGTAAAGATGACAAGGTGTAGTGGGGTAGCAGTGGGGGGTCAGGGGAGGCTTCCAAGTCAGAACTGAGGCCGAAGGATTGGCAGGGGGTCCCAGGAGAAAGTTACCCAGGTGTGAACCAGGAGTGACACCACCACAGGCTTTCATAGAACAGTATAAGGTTAAAAGCAAGGGTCCTCGAATTAAGAGTCTGGGTTCAAATCCTAGCTCAGTACTTACAAGCTGTGACCCAGGACAAGCTACTTCTCTGAGCTTCATTATCCTCAAAAGAAAAATGAGAGCACAAATGGCAATCAATTTATAAATTTCAGGGATTAAATGAGTTACAATACCTAACACACAGTACCTAATCCAAAAACTGTTTTACCCCCTCAGGAGAGGTGCACTATTAGAAATTAGCAAGTGACTAAGTACAAAAAGTTCCACGTGAGGCTTCAGCAAAAGCTCAAGTATGCCAAGCACAGACCAAGAGGCTTCCGAATTCCTGCAACAGTTAATTCCCCAAATGCAGATCCCCCCAATGACAGGCGTGTGAAGTTCCAGATGATTGACCATCATAGGATACACCTTAACAGCTTTAACTGCAGAGAAAGTTTCTTTACTGCCTTTTACCAGAATCAGAAGTGGAGATGCTTACTTACACTTCGGAGTGCTGGCAGGCACCCACTGCTAATTTCTTTCCCCCAGAGTCACCCAACTGGCGACTTCACCACTGCTTTGTCTTATTCCTAGAAGTAGCTGACCTGCGTTCACACAATCTGGCAATGAAACAAATCCATCCTCTTTCACACGGGAGTGCTTGAAGGTGTTTTTCATTTCTTAAGGACCAAGAAGGGCCTTGAATTGGGGCTTTCAGGTTTAAACCCACCTGATCTAAGCATTCTGCTAATTTTGAGAGGCATTATTCATCAACATGTAACAAGTATTATAATTTGTGTAACTGACTATAATTCCACTTTGGAAAACACATCCAAGGATCTTAGTGCCCTCCTTTGCCCCTTCCTGAACCACAGTAACTTGTACGGAGTGACTTGCAGCAGTTTGTTAATGAACCAGTGATAAATCTGTTGCCACGATCACCTCAGCGCCCATCCCTCCCTGAACTTAGCAAGTAACGGCATCTCATCCTGAGGAAAACCTATGCATGCACCCAACAATAAAACCTAAAACAATAACAGAAATAATTTATGAGCACTACCAATGAGATAAGCTGAAGGCTTATGTATAATCTCATCAAAAACTTCATGAGATTACAGGTAAACACTGTGGACCTCAGTTTTCTCATCTGGGAATTAGAGCACTAACACAGCACCCAAATCAAAAGGTTGTTGTCAATACTTAACTGGTTCCCATATCAAAAGTATTGAGAGTAGTTCTTGGGCATCCAATAATAAATAGTAGTTTCTCCTGCCACATGCCACAGACCTCAGGCACATCCACTGCTCCTGCCCTAAACAAGCCACGTTCTTTCATGCCTCTTGCCTCTTCCACACGTGATTTTGTAAGCCGACTGCTGAATCCCTGTGACTGCATGTTTACCAATGTGAAGTTCCTCACAGCAGTCCTACCTTCAGTTCTTTATCGAATGAGATGCTCATTCCCTTGATAATGTGAAATCAGTATCACTGCCTAAAACTGGTCCTTTTAATAGTTTGTATTTAGATAGGAAAGTTCAAGGTGACCCTTTAAAGTTCCTCTGGCTTCTTTCCTGGTCACTTAAATGCTGACTTCCAAGATTAGCACAGGATTAGAAAGCTTTCTGCTCCCCAGTCTTGAATCTCCATCCTCCGCCTACTCCTTTCTCACCCATCATTTTTAATAATGCTGCCATAAACACTGACCCCAGGGCAGTCGAAGAAGTCCTTAAACACTACGTAAAATATGAAAGGTTGTTTGTACTACTAGTAATACTGATAGATCTTGTCTCTGCCTAAGTATACTGGCCAGAACTAATCCAAAAACATGAGAAAACACTGTTTTTTCTGTCCGTTTCCCACTCTCTCCCAAAAGATACATTAAACTTCACAATTTAGGGGCTACATGTAATCACTCAACTGATAAAAAGGGAAAATTTCAAAGTTGTGAATGAAAAGACTGGTGGACAATCTATGTTTTGGAATATTCTGAGGGTTAGGAGATTTGGGTAGTTTGCTGAAAGGATAGAATCCAAATAATTCCAGAATACTGAGTTCTCAGAAGCCCAGGAAAGTCAGGAGGAGAACCCGCCTTACTGACACAGTGCCCGGGGGCAGGTCTCATACCTATGAAGGAGAGGAAGGTCCTTTTCTACCCTCACTGCTCTAGTCTCGTTCTAGCACGAATCATAGAACTGGTAGCAGGTTGAAAGCAAACGTAAAGCCTGCCAACAGGTGAGGGCAGAGAAGTCATTTGATCACTGCCTTAGTCAATGCTCAGAATTTACAGAGAACTCCCAGAATCCACCCACCAAATGCTGAGATTGACTAGAAGGGGAAACTGGAGGCGCGGTAGCGGGAAGGGTGAAAAGAGAATAGTCCTGCATCTTCTCCCAGTCAGCCCTTCATCAAAGGCTTCTTTCTGTTGCATCTTTTTTCACAGGGGACTATCACAAGAGGGAGCGATGCTATTTCTTGCCTTTTCCCACGCGCTGCCGCCAGGCCCACCCGTTCTGGGCCACAGCCGCGCCACTCTCTGCTCTCCGCTTTTTGCTGCAGGCCGGGGTGCCGCCATGTGAAGCCGGAAGATGAAGGCTATTTTACCGCCTTTCTCTCCCATGTTGCAGTTATGGCTGCAGCTGTGCTTGGTGAATTTTGAAAGACTGAAGAACAAGAACTCTTAAGGTCTTTCACAGCATTAAATTTCCATGAAATCTTATTTGTACTGAGATTCAGAGAATAAGTAAACTGCTTTTGCAATGTTTTTGAGCATAAGGTTCTTTGACTCATACTTAAAATTGGGAAAGAGGATATTTATTTAAGACAGTGGTTTTCAAACTTTTCTTAAAGTAACAGACTACTCTTTTTTGCAAGTAGGCTCTTACACGGAACCTTCCTGTATTAAACAGGTAAGTGGGGCACTCCTCTGGCCACAGCTGGGCTGAGGAGCCAGTTCTCTCAGTTTCCCCCTTGTCCTTCAAAGGAGCCCTGTGTTCCTTGAGGAACACAATTAGCTGAAAGGGAAAAGGAAAGGAAGCTGACCTTTAGACAAATAAACAAATAAATGAGTGAATGAGGAAAGGAAAGCTTTTCCTTAATGTGGAGGAAGAAGTAGAGTTGGAAAATCACCACTGTTTTTTTTTTTGAGACAGAGCCTCAATCTGTCATCCTAGATAGAGTTCTTTGGCATCACAGCTCACAGCAACCTCCAATTCCTGGGCTCAAGCTCCAAGTCCCGCCTCTGCCTCCCAAGTAGCTGGGACTACAGGCGCCTGCCACAATGCCCCGCCATTTTTTGGTTGCAGCCACCATTTGTTTGGCCGGCCCAGGCTGGATTTGAACCCACCAGCTCAGGTGTACATGGCTGGCGCCTTAGCCCATTGAGCCACAGGCACCGAGCCGGAAAATCACCACTTTGTAAGCATCACATTAAAGACTGGTTCAAACAAGAATAATCCATGGTCCTGGTTCTGTTACCCTCAAAGAATCCCCAACAATTAAAAAAAAAATTGGGGCACCCAGAACAAAAAGAAATAATCAATGGATTATTACTTAATACAGGAGGGAAAGTCTTATTAGAAGCAGGATATTTACATGTCCCAAACAGACTGCATATAAGGAATAAAATGCTATCTATACAAGGACAAACATTACTGGCTCATAGACTTCAAAAACAAGCATATCATGTAACACAAAGGCTTAACAAGTGACAAGAGACACAGCGACTAAAAACGATATATGATTCCTGACACTGTCACATACTTAAGGAAAAAAATGCAATATAGACACGTTTGGACAACTAACATTTAAAATATAGACTGTAAATTTGATACAATCATTGTACTGTTTGAAATCAAACAATCGTGTTTGATTTCCTGAAGTTGATAACTGTATTGTGGTTAAGTAAGACAACATCTTCATTCTTATGAAGCAAGTTGAAGTACAGCTTATGGCCTAATGGGGACATGGTATGTGTGCCCTACTCTCAAACTGTTCAGAAAATATAATAGTGTATTTACACACATTGGAAAGTAGTGGTTCTCAAAGCAGGATCCCTGGAAGAGTTTCAGCATCCCTTGGGAACTAGTTAGAAATACAAATTCTTGGGCCCCACTCAGACATTCTTAGCTGTCTGGGAAGAACCCAGGAGTCTGTGTTCTAACGTGAGCCTTCCAGGTTATTCAGATAAAGGCAGAACTTTGAAAGTCACTGATGGCTCGACACCTGTAGGCTCACGCTGCTAAGGCGCCAGCCACATACATGAGAGCTGGCAGGTTCGAATCCAGCCTGGGCCTAACAACAATGACAACTGCAACCAAAAAATAGCCGGGTGATGTGGCGGGTGCCTGTGTTCTCAGCTACTCGGGCGGCTGAGGCAACAGAATTGCCTAAGCCCAGGAGTTGGAGGTTGCTGTGAGCTGTGACGTCACAGCACTCTACCCAAGGTGACAGCTTAAGCTCTGTCTCAAAAAAAAAAAAAACGCAGAAAGGCACTGATACAAAGACAGTGAGAAAACAAAGTGGTAAAATATTAAAACTGATGAATTTGGGGAAAAGAGCATCTGTACGTTTAAAACAGTTTTATAATAAAAATTAACAACACGACAAAATTACCCTGCAGTACGTGTAGAGACGTAGCGAGGACACCTTGGAAAGCAGGGAGGCACGTCACAAGGTCAGTGTGGAATCCTACACGTGAAGTGACAAGGCTTTACAACGAAGAATGTAGCGAGTCAGGATACGAGGACTGACAATCCGGTTCACGAACTCATTGTAGACAAAAATTCTACACCACAGTCCCCTTCGACGCACTCCCCTGGGACATCTGATTATAGTAATGACATTCGGCAATGAGGTATAAGTGCTTTTTCTAGGGCGAGTTCATGAACTTCACTGTCAGACTCTGTATGTACAGTCTCCAGATAACCAATCTGCTAGCAGCACATTTGGGCACCAACTACACTAACCTGAGTAGGAGAGTCCAGCGATCTCTACAAAGAGGTCTTCTTCGGAAAAGCTTTCGGGGAGCATGAGGAAGGCGGCAGTCAGAGCACTTCTCAGATTTTTATCCAGGGCTGATCTCAGAGAGACATTCTCATTCATTGCTACAATTTTCACCTGAAAGAAGCAGAATATTTGTTAGAAAAATTCTAGAAGTGGAATATTGCTTAAGTCATGGGTTTATGTGTAGAATGGAACTGCCCCAAACTTTAACCACTGAAGATCTTGAAATATTAGTTCAGTTGATACAAAATAATTGTTCTAATAAGTAATCCCAGATTCTCCTGTTTTGTGCATAAGTCAGGGCAATAATGACATAAGAAAGGACCAAAAATGCCAAAGAAAACAAAATAAATATTCCTTTTAAATGAGGAAACATACGGGGCGGTGCCTGTGGCTCAAAAGAGTAGGGCACTGGCCCCATATGCCGGAGGTGGCAAAAAAAAACTGCAAAAAAAAAATGAGGAAACATATCATGGGTTTCCAAAAAGAATTAATGTCTTTTGGGAACTTTTAATATTTTAAAATTGCATCATCTCATTATTCTTAATTTTCCAGTGGACAAAGGCATTTTACTTCTTTATGTAGAATTTCTCTGTATTCTTACGCATATCTAACCTGGGAAGTTTATGTTCTATTTTGTGATTTCTAGATATTCTGATTTTGAACTTAACAAAGAAAAAAGGAAAGAAAATCAGCTATAGCAGAAAAAGCATGGATTTTGGAGATAGGTCTGGGCTCAAGTCCAGGTAGTTGCTCGATGTGTGAGTCTGGGCAAGGTACTCAGCTTCTGGGAACTTCAGTCCTCATCTATAGAATAGGGATGTTTTATTGATATCAAAGAACTGACACAAAGATTGAATGTGATAATAAATGTGAAGTACCCAGTGTACTGGCAATTGTTTTGCTCAATAAAAAGGATTTTTTTTTTTTGAGACGTTGTCTCACTATGTCACCCTCAGTAGAATGCCATGGCATCACAGTTCACAGCAACCTCAAACTCTTGTGCTTAAGCAATTCTCTTGCCTCAGCCTCCCAAGCAGCTGGGATCACAGTCACCTGCCACAACGCCTGGCCACTTTTTTTTTTTTTTATAGTTGTCATTGTTGTTTAGCTGGCCTAGGTGAGGTTCGAACCCCTCAGCCCTGGTGTAATGGCCGGCACCCTACCCACTAAACTACGGGCACTGAGCCAATAAAAAGGATTTTCCTCCTAAATACACAGAAAAAGCTGCCATCTGTGACTTTCCCCAATCTATTAAAATATAAAGAGCTCTAGTCTGGCCTAAGATTCTCAGTTTTAATGATCACATTGCAGTTAGGAGATTGCGTTCAAGTCCTACCTCCATCTTTTACTAGCTCTGTGACTATGAGCATAATTCCTTATCAGGGAAATGAGGTTAAGAAGCAGAATCAAGCTCATATGGTTGCTGAAGTATTACAGGAGAGAGATCAGCCCTCTAGCTGAAGTGAACTTCCCTGTGTTTCTTGGTGTACAATGCCAGAGTTTCTCTCAGGGGTTCACCTTTAGTTAGCATTGGCATCACCCGGGGGGCTTATTAAAACATACATTAGGCTGGGTATGGTGGTTCATGCCTGTAATCCTAACACTCTGGAAGGCTGAGGCAGCAGATCTCTTAAGCTTTGGAGTTTAAGACCAGTCTGAGCAAGAGCAAGACCATCTCTACTAAAAATAGAAAAATTAGCTGAGCCTTGAGGTGGGCACCTGTAGTCCTAGCTACTCAGGAGGCTGAGTCAGGAGAACCGCTTGACTCCAAGTTACTGTGAGCTACACTGATGCCAAAGTACTCCAGCCTGGGGCAATAGAATATGCATCAAAAAACCCCAAAACAAACACACACACATATTATTGGGCCCAACCTTGAGAGTTTCTACTTTAGCAGGCTTGGTGAAGCATGAAAATGTACATTTCTAATAAGTTTCCAAGTAATATCCATGGACCACATTTTGAAAATTATTGCTGATAATGTATATACTTAGAATTGCCAAACTGCTCTTCGGAGTGCTTGCACCAACTTACACTCCCACAATAATCATTTAAAAACATCACGCTGCTCAGATTTTCTATACAAAGGGTCAGGTCCAGAAGGCCCATTAAAAACTCCTATATCTAGGCTCGGCGCCTGTGGCTCAACGGGCTAAGGTGCCAGCCATGTACACCTGAGCTGGCAGGTTCGAATCCAGCCTGGGTCCGGGCCCGCCAAACAACAATGTTGGCTACAACCAAAAAATGGCCGGGCGTTGTGGTGGCGCCTGTAGTCCTAGCTACTTGGGAGGCGGAGGCAGGAGACTCGCTCGAGCCCAGGAATTGGAGGATGCTGTGAGCTGTGATGCCACAGCACTCTATCCAGGGTGACAGCTTGACGCTCTGTCTCAAAAAAAAAAAAAAAAAAAAGCAAACTCCTATATCTGAAATGTATTCGCCATCGCTAAACCATTCGGTACTGTCAACAAATTTACCTCCTATTCTAGAAAACAAGGCATATGTTACCTTTTGTCAAATACAGACAATTTCTGACAAAATTAAGATGGCACATGAAAGACACATGGTTTGAGAAACTCTGAAAATTTTATTAGAGACAAAGGAAAGAGGAGAATGATGAATATCAGAAGGTACAGCTTATCCTTTCTCTTTTTTTACTAACTGTAAAGAGCAGTATTATAAAACATAACGATTTTACAAATCGGGCCTAAGAACGTAAATTCTTTTACCTTTCTTCTCTACTTTTTGTCTAAGGGAGTATTTGTAATATACAAACCTCACATGCAGCAGGTAAGCCACCTGATTCAATGCCATCTCCTCCTTCCTTATAATTATGAGGACTTAACAGACCTTAAGTAAGCATCTCAGCACTTGGGTGAGGTTAGTACCTTCTCAATCATATGCAGAGTAAAAGGAAGGACCAACCCAGAATCATGACTTGCCTAATTTGCAAAGCGAATTGATGGCAAAAATCAGTGTACCACCCCAACACTCAGCAAATTCAGCTTTAAATATTTTGAATTATTCTCATATATTCTTAAGAATATATTCTGGCTAAGTTCTTATTTTAAAAGATAATTAAAACAAATTTTAAGATCCTATAATAATTCCTAGGTCTATTCTTTGAATAACTTTCCCAAACTGAATACAGTCAACCCTCTGTATCTGTGGTTCTCAACCTTCCTAATGCCACAACCCTTTAATACAGTTCCTCGTGTTGTGGTGACCCCCAACCATAAAACTATTTCATGAAGTAGCAACGAAATAATTTTGTGGTTGGGGGTCACCACAACATGAGGAACTATATTAAAGAGTCGCAACATTAGGAAGTTTGAGAACCACTGTTCATATCCATGGGTTCTCGGCCTACGGATTCAACCAACCACAAATGGACAACATTCAGAAAAAAAATTTTTTCACAAAATTCCCAAAAGCAAAACTTGAATTTGCTGCATGCCAAGTACTATGTTGAATCCACCTGAAGTGATGTGTAGACGTTATATCAGTATTACAAGTCTTCTAGAGATTACTTAAAATATTAGGGGAGGGAGGATGTAGGTTATATGCAAATGCTACATCATTTTATTTGTATCAGAGACTTGAGTACCCTTGGATTTTGGTATCCAAGGGAAGATAATGAAACCAATCCCCCCCTGATACTGATGGATGACTGTGTTCTACACTGAATCACAGATCTAGGAGGGCAACCTCCCGGTCTTACTGATGGGAAGACTGAGGCCCAGAAGCAGTGGCCCAGCAGATCAGAATCCAGTCCTCTAATCTGTCCACAATCGGGTGACGCCTCTCTCCTTCCACATTCACATTCTTCACCCTCACTCACCAGGTCTTTCTCAACAATTTTTTGCCCACACCCAACGAATGAGAAGCTCTTTTTTGATGCTAACAAGTCAAACACATTAAAAAAAAAGAATAAGTCTAGGGAAATGTTCCTAGTTAACAAAATACCACTTGTTCTCCAAGAAAGTTGTTCTACTTGGATTGCAAGAAAGTCTGTTTGCCATTTAAGGTTAAGAAAGTGAAAATAAAAGCATCCTTACTCAAAGGAAAAATGTCAATTCAGAAGACTCTCCTACTGTGCTGATCTGGTTCTTCAACGAAAGGTGAACTAGGCACTTGTCTCAGCAGCACTGTTATTTGTTGTTCAGAATGAAAAGCCAGTGAACTCTTGGGAAACTGCCAGAGAGGCCTGGGAAAAAAAGAAAGTCCTCAGATTTGTGAATAGCTGTTTGTATCTTATTGGGAATGCCCTGATCTGAACTGCATAGATAACATTAGCGCTACTGCCAGGGAGGAAAATCTTTACTGGGCAGAGAAAGAGGTAATGGATGAAGGGACTTTCAAAGGAGAGATTTGTGAGTACCTTTCAAGACAGAAAAAAAAGAGAAAGTCACATGTGGTCTCCTCTATAACATAGTCACAAGGAGAGACTACTTGAATTGCAAAGAGTGAGGTTTTAGTCACAAAGAACACAGCCCTACCTAGTGTTCAAACATTCAATCAGAACTTTTCCATTCCAAATGACCAGGAGGTTTAACCCATCTGAACAGTCACTGCTTACGATGAAGGACTGACAGTACTGGGAGCCACATGAAACCTCATTCATTATGTATTTGCTGGACTGTGGGCTCTTTGAAGACAAGCAATGCGGTGTCTTATTTTTTTATTCCATTGGCATACACAGAGAATAACCTTGTTTGTCTTTTGAATAACTAAATGAATAGCTCAATCTTTGCATTTCAAAGGCTAGAGGCCCAAACATTTGCTCATGGCAGGGCTGAGCCAAAATCACTCCCAGTTCGGAGATCTCTTACATCAGAGGAATTTTTTTTTATCCACAAAAATCAATCAATAAAGCTACAAAATGATAATGGTTGTATAACTCTGTGAATATACTAAAAACCATTCAATTATATACCTTAATTGATTGAACTGTATGGTATGTAAGTTGTATCTCATTAAAGCTTTTATAAAAAAGGCTATGTTACTAGCAAAGAAAATATGTTGCAATAACTATATTAAAATAAAATCCTCTTAACAAGGTGGCAAAAATACCACTGCATGTTAATGTGGATGCTTTAAAATTTCAAGCAAAACTATCACTATACTCTAAAAACAATGTCAAATACAAAAATCCAAAATTATATCAAAATTCATTAGGAAAATGACTATTAATATTACCTCAGAAGTTTTTTTGACTTAAAAAAGGCCAGCCACTATGTTCCATGAAATACACTGAATTCCATGGTTCTCTACTTGAAAAAAGATTAGCAAATGACTCAAAGTTAAGGCTGTACTAGAAATAAAAAAGGGTATATCCTCAATTACGATGTAAGTTAATGGTAAAGTAGGATAGAAATTTCATTTACACTCAACTTTTTCCAAAAATGTCAATCTTTTTAAGCAAGATACTCCTTTATATTCCTTTTCAAGACTTAAATTGCTAGTGATTGAGAAATTCTATTTCAATTTATAAGATCCAAGATAATTTTGAAGCTTTAGATAGCATGATTTTTTTTTTTTTGAGACAGAGCCTCAAGCTGTCACCCTGGATAGAGTGCTGTAACATCACAGTTCACAGCAACCTCCAATTCCTGGGCTCAAGCGAGTCTCCTGTCTCCGCCTCCCAAGTAGCTGGGACTACAGGCACCCACCACAACGCCCGGCCATTTTTTGGTTGCAGCCGTCAATGTTGTTTGGCGGGCCCAGGCTGGATTCGAACCCGCCAGCTCAGGTGTACGTGGCTAGTGCCTTAGCCCGCTGAGTATGATTTAATGTAACTCCTTTTAAAAAATACATAAAGACAAATAATTCACACTTATATTCTTGAAATTCTTTAAGACACTGACCCAAAATGCTCCCACCCTTTCTTTTCCTTGGCTTGTTTATTAAGTTTGACTAATCTTTGCTGCCACCTAGAGGTAAAAATAGTTTGTGATCATAAGCTTTGAGAAGTCTGGTTAACAGTGATTTCCATGGAGTAGGTGGGAGAGTTAATTTGCCCATTTATCATTTTTAATTTTTTCCCACATTTATATGTCCAACACTTTCAAATGAATTTTAAGATAGTCTAATTTTCTTGTTCTAGAAGCTTAATAAACCTGAGGGATAATCATTGCTATCAGCATTTTCTGATTTGTTACTAGGTACTGGGTGTAGAAACGAGAAATTCATCTATATGATCTATCATATCAACTAATTATTATTATTATTATTTTTAATTCTTTTGTTCTTGTTGTGGTTTTTGGCCAGGGCCAGCACCCTACTTCTTGAGCCACAGGCTGCTGCCCCATTTCATCTAATTAGATATGAAATTATTTCAGTAAGCCTATCACATATAGTGAAGTACAACATCTTAGGAATAAAGTTTGACAATTTTTTTTTTTTTTTTGTAGAGACAGTCTTATTCTATCGCCCTTGGTAGAATGCCGTGGCATCACACAGCTCACAGCAAACTCCAACTCCTGGGCTTAGACGAGTCTCCTGCCTGAGCCTCCCAAGTAGATGGGACTACGGGCCCCCGCCACAAGGCCCGGCTATTTTTTGTTGTTGTTGTTGCAGTTTGGCTGGGGCTAGGTTTGAACCCACCACCCTCAGTATATGGGGCCAGCACCCTACCCACTGAGCACAGGCGCTGCCTGAGTTTGACAAATTTTTACACGTGCATATTCCCCCTCCCAGGTCAAGTGTTTCTGGATATTTTAATGAGAAACAATATTAAATTGTATTAAAGTGGATCAATAAAGAGACTTTTAGGACAAGAGTCAAGTGAACTAAGATTATATAAATCTCTAATTTTTCCCATAGCTGACTATAAAAGGAGAAGCAGCACATGGCCGTTAACGGAGATGCATGAGAACAATCAATGGACCCTCTCCTAGAGCTCGAGACGTTTTCTTGTTGTGGGAAGTACGTGAGATTAGGAAGGGTGGCAAACAGTTCTTAAACTATGTGAAGACACTCTCTCAGAAAACAGACAATCTATCTGGAAAAAAGGTGATATCTGCAAACACTTGTTCAAAGTTTAAGTCAGTCCCCCTACTTTTTTTTTTTTTTAAACCTATTTTCTATGTTTTCTTCGGGGAGGGGCCTACTCCCTACTGACTTCTTTAGTAGTAGCCCCAAAGGTAAGAAAGTAGTGACAGGGTGTGGCCACTGGGCCTGCGTAGATAAGAGGGATCAGAATACCATTCCCCCTTGGAATAACTGCCTGGTCCATTCATTTACTGAAAAGTTCCAGAACACTTACCAGCACCAGGCACACTCCTAGGCACCTGTCGGATATATCAGTAGGCAAAAGGTTCTCCCCTAGGAGCTTACGCCCTGGGAGAAAATGTGACCTGGGTGGTGCTGAGAGGCACTCCACCGAGGTTCTGGGCACCTTCTCGGCCACTCCCCCCAGCCCAGTGGATCAATTCTAAGCCTCATCCAGAGACGCAATTGAATCCTCAGAGGACAGCAACAGGGTGAATATGTAACGACCTATCTTACACCAAGCACTTCTAACACTTAGTATGCACAGCTTTCCTTACAACCACCATACCAATTCTTCAACTCTCCAGACAGCAACGTGGTGTCCTACGGTTAATTCAATTCTGACACTACTAGATCAGAGTTAGCTCTCTAAGGTTAAGGGCTCAGTTCCACAGATGTCCTCACTTCAGACAACAATCACAGGTCTCCCAGGTCTCCTGTACTTCTGACTAATCAGCTATAAATCAGGGGGCTCTCACGACCTCTCCTCTGGTTTGGTAATTTGCTAGAATGGCTCACAGGACTCAGGAAGACATTTCACTTACATTTAGTGGTGTATCAGAAAGGACACAACTCGGGAACTGGCAAATGAGAGAGATATGTAGAGCAAGATCCATGATAGAGTGGACAGCACGGAGCTCCTTAACCTCCATGGGCTTCTAAGACCTGGGAGCTCTCAGAATCCATTTTTTTTTTTTTGCAGTTTTTGGCAGGGGCTGGGTTTGAACCTGCCACCTCCAGCATATGGGGCCAGCACCCTACTCCTTTGAGCCACAGGCACCGCCCCTGTCAGAATCTTTTGTTTAGGGGGTTTTATGGAGGCTCCATTGCCTAGGCATGACTGATAAAATGACTGGCCATTGGCAATTAGCTCAATCTCTCCTCTCCCCTCTCCAAGTGGCAGAGGAGGGAACCTAAAAGTTCCAACCTCTAATCAAGTGGTTGGTTCCCAGGCAACCCCCATCCTGAATCTATTTAGGGGCCCATCAAGAGTCACCTTATTAGCATAAATGTAGGTATGGTAGAAAGAGACTTGCTATGAATGGCAAGACCCTTTTCATACCCCAATCACTTAGATATTTAAGGGCTCTGAGCAAGAACTAGAGACAAAGACCAAATATATATTTCTTCTTGTATCAAAAAATTGCAGGGTTATATCTGGATATTGTTTGGCAATAAATTGCATAGGAGTGAAAGCAGTCTGAAACTCATTTCTATTTCTTGGAGTTCCACCTCATTGCAATCATAATGATTAAAGTCAAGTCTGGTTCAGAGAGGAGAGACATCCCTAATTACTCAGCCTTTGAAACTACTCACTCACTGGTTTTTGGAGTCGTCCAGCAACATACAAGTTATTCCAGTTGAGGAGATCTTCAATCAGGATACTCGTGCTAATAACCCCATATTTGATAAGCTATAAAAGAAATGGACATAGGAATGAGTAAAACACTATGTTGTTGCTTATGTAAGTACAAAATAAAACAGATCAAGTCCTTGATTTCCAAAGGTGCTCAAAATACCTACCTTCAGCTAACACACACCTCAACCAAAATCTTTCACAGGTTTTGTGTCCAAGACTGATCTGGCCTCTAAGGTATGTGAGGTGACCACGATTTTGACCTTGGCCCATGTGAGGTTAAAGGTGGACTAGCTCTCAGATGCTATCTAGTATTGGTCTTTGATGAAATGGATATACCAAACTGGTCCTTCCCCACACACAGCTTGAGAAGAAATTATGTAGCTCATGCTTCTCATTTAAGAAATAAAATACCTGAGGCCTACAAGAATAAATGACACATCCATGGTGGTACCCACAGTAAGGAGAATCAAAGCTAGGTCCCAGAATTTCAGTCTAGTTTTCCAATGTTCTTTTCATTACAAAGTACAATACATTGTCTTTAATTAAAAGTTTTCACTGATGTCCTTTTACGAAGTGAATTTCTCTTTTGCTATTGACTATTTCAAACACTTATAATTACAAAGCAACATACACAAATAAAACTTCTTTATCAGTGCTAAATGGATGAAATTATGGTCAAGTTCAAACATAATTTGTACAAACCCTAAATGTGGGTTTCCCAAATCACCAAGTCCAATTTGTGTCAACAAGTACCTTCAGACTCACTTTGCTGAACCTCAGTATCTGACAAACAGCATTCTCAGGCTGCAAATAAAGTAACTAAAATTTTTCAATTAAAAAGTATAGTTCTTTAGCATATAATTATGTCCAAACATCTGGTTATTGGAGCTTGTAATACGATTGGAAAACTAATTAGAGATAGGTTCAACATAATATTATTTATGGAGAAAGAACAAAGTTATGTACTTTGCATGACTGAGGTGGAAGGCTGTGCAAAATAACCACCTTCCTCCCTCCACTCTGAGGGCAGACCTGCAGAAAGCCCTTCTAGCTGCAAAGAAGTAATAAAAATACCAATGGCCTGATGTCAGGGGTTCTGTCACTAACTAGCTGTAACACCTTATGGAAGTCATTTCCTCTCTGAACCTTGGTTTCCTCATCTGCAAAATGTAGGTGAAGCTGCAACCGGAAAAGCAAATCTCCAGCCCACAGGATATGCAGATCACCAGTCAATCACAGTATTTATTCTTTAGCCAAGTTCAAAGAGGTATTCAAATCCTTCTCAAGTCAGTACTCCAACCCCCACCATTTAAAGTATGATCCTTTCACTAGTAACATAAGCATCACTTGTGAGCTTATAAAAAATACAGAATCAAGCTGACTGATGAAGAGCAAAAAAAAAAAAGGGCAGAATCTCAAGACCAACTGAATCAGAAACTGCATTTCAACAAGATCCTTTGGTGATTCCCATGCTGGTCAAAGTCTAATAGCTCTAGGCTCAGCAGCTAGCATGCCAGCCACATACATCGAGGCAGGTGGATTAGAACCCAAGACCGGGCTTGCTAAACAATGACAACTGCAAAAAAAAAAATAGCCAGGTATTGTGGCAGATGCCTGTATTCCCAGCTACTTGGGAGGCTGAGGCAAGAGAATCGCTTAAACCCAAGAGTTTAAGGTTGCCGTGAGTTGTGAGGCCACAGCACTCTACTGAGGGCAACATAGTGGGACCTGTCTCCAAAAAAAAAGAAAAAGTCCAATAGCTCTATGCAATCAGCAGCAGAGTTGCCACAGCAGGTGAAATCCATAAATCCATGCATCAGCCCTAGCCCAGCTAATCTCTAGGATGCATCTGATTTAGACCTCTCATCGGACCTCCTAGGCTGGTGTCCTGCCTAGCTCTTGGTAACCCTCTTCAGAGATTGGAGTGCTTTCTCTGAACGACAGTTGAGCTGGGTTTTTGCTGTCAGACAGTCCATTTGTGAGGATCCATGTAACTTACCTGTTCTCCAACACCCACTGTCAAATTCCATCTGCAGGCACCAAGAGGTTCCTATCACTTGGCCCACAAGCTCCTAAACACTACAACACTTTCTTTACCTCCTTCTCTCTGGGGTATCTGTTCCTCCTTCTAGACAAGATTAATCTCCACCTCAACCTTAAACTGGTCGGCCTACTCCTTCCACTGACCAAACCAACAGTTCTCAAAGTGTGGCTCCCAGAGTAGCAGTTTCAACACTTTTTTTTTTTTTTTTGAGACAGAGTCTCAAGCTGTTGCCCTGGGTAGAGTCCCATGGCGTCACAGCTCACAGCAACCTCTAACTCTTGGACTTAAGCGATCCTCTTGCCTCAGCCTCCCAACTAGCTAGGACAACAGGTGCCTGCCACAATGCCCAGCTATTTTTTTGCTGCAGTTGTCACGGTTGTTTAGCAGGCCTGTGCTGGGTTTGAACCCACCAGCCCCGGTGCACGTGGCTGGCACTCTGAACCACTGAGCTACAGGTGCCAATTCCAGCTTCAACATCTGAAATCTTCTTAGAAATGCAAGCCCCAGCCCAGACTTACTGAATCAGAACTCTGGGGATGGGGCTTGCAAAGCAATCCGTGTGTACAACAGGCATGAACTCCAGAAGATTTTGATGCATCTTAAAACTTGAGAACCAACTGACCAAAGCCAAAAATAACATCAGTCATACTCTATCGCCTTCTCATACTGAAATCACAGTCAAGGGGAAATGAAGACTCTTGCTGTTTCTGGGTTCAAGATATCCAGCAGACATGTGAAAATTTCCTGACTGTGAGGATATACATATTTAGCATATGGTATTGGTATTCTAATAACAAAGGTTAATAACCACCTAAGTTAAGACAAAGGCCTGAAGTCACTTACCCTACCATCACAAACAACCAGTGAATTGTAGTAAACTCCAGCACCATAGTTATTCTGGATGGATGTGATAATCCTGGGCCCCAAAAATTTTAGTAAAGAATAGTGGTTCCTATTTTTCTTAAGGTTCTTTGAATGCCATCCAACAGGATCATCAACTGTGAACACAAAGTCCATCATGGCATTCTGTAAGGTGAAGAGAAGAGAATGGTTTCAGTATTAATCCCTAGAAAGCCAACTCTATAGAGTAAAAGGCTCTAAAATACTTAGCTATTAATAGTCAGAAAACCTAATGTTGTCCTCAAAAACTTATGTGCGTCCCTGAAACCAAAGTGAGCTTTGTTTTCATCGATATACTAGTACTTATTTGATGTGTATCAGCACTCTTCCAAACACTTTTATATATAGTAACTCATTTTATCTTTAAAACAACCCTACAAGGTAGCTACTGATATTATTCTAATTTTATAGGGAAGAAAACCAAGGTGCAGGGTTAAGCTTTTGCACAAGGACCCAGAGCTAATGAGTGGCAGACCTAAGTCTAGCTTCAAATTCTGTGTGCTAAACAACTACACATACTATCTTTTAAAGAAATATGGCTAATTTTACTCCGTTTCCCTTCCAGATCATATTAACACCATATGGATAAACTCTATAAAGTATTATGTAAAGAGAAATGAGTTATTTTAACTTTTACCCATTCTCCAACCACTCACTGAATACCTACCATGAGCTCTGATAGGACTTAGGGTAAAAAGCTCAGAGTCTACTGGGAAAAACAGACAAGTTATTACTAAATTACCTTGATAGAGGAATGCAAAATGTACTAACTTCACTCAGAATGGAGGCTAGTGAGGAGAACAGGAAAGAGAAATATGAGCCTTAAAGAAAGTGACAGTTTACCAGGCTTGGTGGCAGGAGAGGGGGTGCACAGAGGAGGGTAACTAGTCATGTTACAGGAAACTGCTCTTGTTGATATGAAAGCCCAGCATGTTCTGGGAGCTGCAGTTTGATATGACTAGAACAGAATATATTTATGTAGTAGGAGATGAGAGTTGACTGTAGGGAGGAGAGACTAAGGGTGAGGAAAATCAGATACGAAGCCACTGCAAGATTTCAGGTGAGAAACGAAAACATTAGCTAAGGCACTGAGGGTAGGAACTACTCTGAGAGAGATTTAGATGTGAGCAATCTATAGGGTGTTAACTTGAACAGAGGGAATGAGAGTGAGGGAAAGAGAAGGAAGGACCTTTTCTGGAAGGGAATTCAGATCTGTTCAAAGGAAAACCTTCATGGAAAAACATGGAAGTAACTCTCAGCAGACCAAAGCTTGCTCTGTGTTCCCCATGGTGTGACTCACAAATTACTGTTGATACTTAAGATTTGGGGAGGGGGGGGAAGATAGATAAATATGTTTTTTAAAAAACTTGTGATTATGTTAGTGTACCATTAGAAAAATGACTAGCTTATGATAACCTATAATTTCTCATATGCTGCCAATTTAAAGAAAAAAATTAATAGTATAGATGGAAAACAGGAAGTTGAAGCAACAGGGAAGTGAACAGGCAAATTTTAACCAGAAGACAGATTACAGTCAAGTGTCCAGAAGAGAAGGCCCTACTGCAATCTGCATCCTGAATTCTGCAAACCACAAGGAAAACTGTCTCCTTCTGGCTGTTGTGCTCACCCAACTCTCATAACAATGCCTAGACCTAGGCCAGGTGTGGTAGCTCACACCTGAAAATCCTAGCACTCTAGGAGGCTGAGGTGGGAGGATCCCTTGAATCAGGAGTTGGAGAACCTGTCTCTACTAAAAATAGAAAAATCAGCTGGAGGTTATGGGAGCCTGTAATCCCAGTTATTTGGGAGGCTGAGGCAGGAGGACCATTTGAAACCCGGAGTTTGAGGTTGCTGTTGAGTTAGGCTGAAACTACGGAATTCTAGTTTAGGCAACAGAGTGAGACTCTGTCTCAAAAAAAAAAAAAAAAAAAAGAAAGCCAGCCTAGTCCCAAACAGTCCCTGGCTAAATGATCTAAGCATGGGTAAATGAATTGGTCACCCACTAACTTTTACTGTTACATTTACTGCACCTGCCCAGGCCCTACAGCAGTATGTTAGCTTCCTGAAGTCAGATGATCATTCTGTATTTTCTCCTACAGCTGTAGACATGACACTCAAACTTGGCTAAGCATTAGAATCACCTGGGGCAGTTCTAAAATTCCTGAAGCCCACGCCTCATATTTTTTTTTAAGTTCCCCAGAAAATCCCAAAGTTTAGTCAAGACAAAACAGTTAACTAGAACCTGACAACTATTCCTTTTCCTTTCTGCCATCTTGCATCTGCACTAGCTTTTCCCTTTGCCTGATTGCATCTCCCGCTCTATACTGGACTCCTTCAAAATGTAACCTTCAAAATTCAGCTCACGCTCTCGTTCTGCTGGTAACATCTCGGTTGCCACAAACTTTCGCGCGCCGCTTGTACTCTGCTAGTTTGGCACGTGGAGTGCAAGAAGGGACACGCTGCTCTAGGGGTCTGAAGGGACAGAAGGCCAAAGGGAACTCGTGAGAACTGACAACTTCCCAGCGTGGGGCTGACCGGGGCGCTGCACGGGGAGGGCCGATCTGCAGGGCCAGGCTCACCTTCTGGGCTGAATTGGGCCCCGCCTGGCGATACACCCCGGAGCCGTAGGCGAAAGCCAGGCTCAACTCCTCGGGGAAGTGAGACAGGATCTTGCGGAAGGTCACCCCCGAGCTCTGCAGCGCCTGCAGCGCCATGGGGCCAAGGCTGAGACCCTTGGCGGAGCAGGGGAAAAGACAACCTGGCGGGGAAGAAATAGCAGGACAAGTAGGTTAGGGTGGGGAAGTGGAAGCAGGGGACCACGCGAGGGGAGAAGGCTGAGTGAAGGGTAGGACTCCAAGGACTGGAGAAGCGGACGAATCCGAGGCCAGACCACAAAACGTAACCGGGTGATGCTCTGCTGAACTGCGTGGGTACCAGCCGGGCGTCCGCCCCTAGCCGCGCCTCCTGCACGCACACGCTGTTCAGGCAAGAGAAGGCGCTCGCCTGCGTGTGGGAACCGCGAAGGCTACGCAGAGACCCCTGGTGGCTGGAGGAGTATACTGCAGGCCAAAGGACTGGAACTGCGACTTGGGCTAAAGGGCCCAGCAGAGCGTCAGCCAACTATATGGCTGTTCAGCCTTAAAAAGCTTTTTTTGTCATTCTCTCCCCAGCCCACATTTTCAGAAGTGATTATAAAATCATGCGTGTGTGCTGCAGGAGATTTTTATAATGAGGCAAAACCCACATAATATTGAATTAACCATTCTGAATTGTACAGTGGCATTTAGTATAGTCACAGCGTTATGCAACCATCATCCCTGTCTGGTACCAAAACTGCATGTTTGGGAGATTTAGAAAAACACAATTCTACCATCCAGAGGTTATCACGGTTAAGATTTGGCTGTGATCTCTTCCTATTAAAGCTCTTTCAAACACAATGATGGATGTCAGAGTGCTCCCTAAATGACAAAGGATACACAAAGGTTCTCTAGTATTTGCATTTAACCTTTTGCCTTAGTGATTGGTCTCACAAAGGGCTGTGAACTAATACAAGATCCCCAGCTCCTGGAGGGGCATGGAAGCCCAAGCCTGAAATCTTAGCACTTTGGGAAGCCAAGGCAGGTGGACTACTTGAGCTCAAGAGTTCAAGACCAGCCTGAGCAAGAGGAGGCTCCATCTCTACTAAAAATAGAAAAACTGGCTGGGCTGGGGGTTGGGCACCTATAGTCCCAGCAACTGGGGAGACTGAGACAAGAGGATTGCCTGAGGCCTAGAGATTGTTGTTGCTGTGAGCTATGATGACGCCATGGCACTTTACCCAGGGTGACAGAGTAAGACTCTGTCTCAAAAAAGGGGGTGGCGGCACCTCAATGAGTAGGGCGCAGGCCCCATATACCAAAGGTAGTGGGTTTGAACTCCACCCCACCAAACTGCAACAAAAACAACAAAAAAAGCTGGGCATTATGACAGGTGCCTATAGTCCCAGCTACTCAGGAGGCCGAGGCAAGAGAATTGCCTAAGCCCAAGAGCTGGAGGTTGCTGTGAGCTGTGATGCCATAGCACTCTACCAAGGGCTATAGAGTGAGACTCTGTCTCTTAAAAAAAAAAGAACTTCTCTGATGGTAGGCTTCTGAGACTTTATAGGTAATGTCAACAGAAAAGAAGGTGTACTCTGTAAAATAATTTAAAGACGTTTATTATGAGCCTAATTTGAGGACCATGACCCAAAACCATGCCAAGAAATCTTGAGCAAGTGGATTTGATGTGATGGGGTAACAGTTTGGTTTTGTACATTTCAGGGAAACAGGAATTACAGGTTAAGTCATAAATCAGTACATTTAAGGCATACATTGGTTTGGCTGGAAAAGGTGGGACATCTCCAAGTGGGAGTCACAGATTATAAGTAGGTGTAAAGATTCTTCAGTTGACAATTGGCTGAAAGAGGCTCTAACGGACTAGGAGTCAGTGGAAAGGAATGCTTGCATTAGATGAGGGTCTGTTAATTAGAGACAAACTACAGGACATAAACCCTGTATGTGGTTTGCTGTGTATATTGAGATATACCTGGAGGTATATTTTGCAAAGCCTTGGGCCTGTTAATGAGTCACAAAGGACATTTCTAAGAAGGGAGGGGGAGATGATGAAGCATGTTTGATTTCTTCTCTTGGCTAGCAACTCAGTTTTGGGGGATCCACTTGACCAAGAGGGGTCCAATCAGCTGGCCTCTGGGGGGAGAGAGTCTTAAGATTTTTAGTTTACAGTAATATCTAGCACATAGGTAATGTTGGCACATTTTCACATGCATTTCCCATGGAGTCCCCTCTGGTCTCCCCAGAGAGGAGGTTGTCACCTCCATTTTATAGATGAAGCAGCTGAGGTTTAAAGCGGTAAAGCCACGTGGTAGGATCACATCAGCCTGTAGCAAAACTAGAGCTAGAACCCAGGTCTGGCTCTACCGTGGGCATTGTTTCTACATGTCCACTCTGTCCTTGAAGGGTTGTGAGAAGAGCCTATGTAGATCAAATGTCAGCCTGAATGGGAATGGAGAGACCAATTAGGAAGCTGTTACTATTGAAGGAAATAATATTTCGAGACGGGTGTCAGGGAATCAGGAAACAGAAGTAACCCTGCAAAGCCGCTTTGGTGGGGAAAGTGTGCACCTGTCCAGAGTCAGCATTGATGCCGCCAGGTCTTCCTTGTCCAGATGGAGGAAAGATTAACTGAGAGTCTGACACTCGTAAAGGTTTGAAAGAAACATTTACCCTCCATTCTTTCTGAGGGCTGCTTCCTCTGAAGTTCAATCTATATAACAAGACCACTTGTGCTAGCCAGGCCTCTGCTTCTCTCCCTTTTCTGTCCTGTTTTGTCACAGTCTAAGCCTCTATTCTTTCTGTTACCTCGTGACGGTACATGAGCTTCTGTGCCCCTCTGGTGGGTTGGTTAATCACTCCGATGCTTCTGATGTGCACACTTATAAATTTTGTATGCCTTTTATCTAATTAATCTGCCTTTTGTGAGTTTATTTCTCAGAAAATCTTCAGAGGAGGAAGGGGAAGTTTTACCCTTGACCCCAATGTTACCAGACAAAGGGATTTTCAGCCCACTGCCCAGGAGGAAGCCAAATATACTGAGACAGCAGAGAAAGAGCTTCGTTTTGCAAGGCACCAAGCAAGGAGACAGGAGGATAGTTCTCAAGTCTTTCTCCCCCAGAATTTGAGGCCTAATTTTTTTCTTTTTTTCTTTTTTTTTTGGCTGGGGCTGGGTTTGAACCCACCACCTCTGGTATATAGAGCCGGCACCCTACTCTTTGAGCCACAGGTGTCACCTGGAACTAATGTTTTTTTTTTTTGAGACAGAGCTTCAAGCTGTCACCCTGGATAGAGTGCCGTGGCATCACAGCTCACAGCAACCTCCAATTCCTGGGCTCAAGTGAGTCTC
>CAUYON010196753.1:0-21608 GCA_963573935.1 Arctocebus calabarensis
TGGATAGAGTGCTGTGGCATCACAGCTCACAGCAACCTCCAATTCCTGGGCTCAAGCGAGTCTCTTGCCTCTGCTTCCCAAGTAGCTGGGACTACAGGCGCCTACCACAACGCCCCGCCATTTTTTGGTTGCAGCTGTCATTGTTGTTTGGCGGGTCCGGGTTGGATTCAAACCCGCCAGCTCAGATGTACGTGGCTGGCACCTTAGCCTGTTGAGCCACAGGCGCCAAGCCGAAATTTATGTTTATTAATCACCTAGGAAATCTTTTGAAGCTTTAAAGATGCCATCTCATTTAATCATTGTCCTTGCATTACCTATGAGTGCCCTGAGACTCAGAACTTAAGCCCCTTGTCCCAGTCCACAAGGAGGTCGGGGAGAGGGGAGAATAACAGATGGGATTTGACTTGTGTCTTTCCACCTTCAGGGATCTGCAACCTCCAACTGGACAAGCAGTACTTGTATAGACTGTGGAACAGACAGCAACACTGGTGCCTCTCCAAGGAGCACACATTCTCTGGGTACCCAAAAGACACTTGGGCTTAAGACAACATGTGACCGAGATCTCCCTTGTTTCCGGGCGAGAGCATTTGAGGAGAGGGATGTTGATTGGTGTGAGTTGTAATAATGCTCATTTGTCTGTAATTGCTCCTTGAATTCCAGCCAAAGTGGGCCACAGTGAGCTGCAGCTGTATGAGATGTCTAGATTTTCCCACGCAGCAAATAGTCAGGAACAGTGCGGTCAGCAAAAGAGCCAAGCCACGTCTCCATTCAGGGAGTACTTGTTGGCTCTTTGGATCACATTAGACTTTGGAGGGAGCGAGAAAAAAAAAAGCCTTGCAATTGAAAATATAGTTCCTTGAGGTCAATTAAATGCTTGTTTTAAAAGCACAAAAACAGAAAAAGGGTGGTTTCTTCCTTTGAGGGAGGCCACAGGCACATGAACAAAAACCCACAGTGTGGTGTGATGGGCACCATAATTGGGTGTGCTGGGGCCACCCAGACAGAGGCGCGCCCCAACAGAGCAGAGACGACTTTGCAGAAGAGGTATTTTTAAGCTAGGCTTTGCAGGTTAGAGCTTAAGCAGCTGTTCACCAGGTGGGCAAGAACCTGAGAGGTGGAGAGGGAAGGGCAGGGGAAGTCCCGAGCAAGCCTGGTGTGTTTGAGGCACTGTGAGAAGTTCTGCTTCAGACTCGCCTACCATCCTGCCTCATGCTGGTGGTGAAAATTTGGGCAGAGTAGTTTTCTCTGGGCCTCAGTTTCCTCTTCCATGAAATGGAGAGAATAATAGTTCCTACACATTGGGGTTGTTGTAAAGATTAAAGGTGGTTACATGTTTAATGCTTCAAAGAGTCCCTGGCACAATAGGTGCTCTACAAAAGACAGTGGGTGTTTTAGTGAGGATGAGGATAGGACAGTAATGAGAAATAAGGATAGGGCTTTAGGCCAAAGTCAAGTGATGGGGAGCTTCAAAAGCTAAGGAAAGGAATGAGAAATTTCTCCCCAGGGGCCAGAAGGGATTCTCCTGTCTCATAATGGACCCTGGCAGACAGAGAGCCTCAGACTAGGTGCAAAGTGCCTTCACCCCACTCCGCTCAGGTAACCACTCCCCACCCCACGTTCATGTGGCGAGACCAACTCTCTCATCCCAGGGTTCTTGGGAGAGGGTGGAGAGAAACACAGGCCCTCACCCTCAGGTCCCCATCACTGGACCCTCAGTCTCCGCTGGGCAGGGCTGTGGCATTAATGAGGAAACCTCCAGAGATCCAGGGA
The DNA here is from genome assembly GCA_963573935.1 of Arctocebus calabarensis. Lineage (NCBI taxonomy): Eukaryota > Metazoa > Chordata > Mammalia > Primates > Lorisidae > Arctocebus > Arctocebus calabarensis. The sequence continues at coordinate 1,771 of CAUYON010196753.1, forward strand.
AGTGAGGCACGGCCCACACCTCATCCACAGGAAACCACCTGCCCACCTTCCCTCTTTCAGTTGTACTCCCTGAGTCCCTGCACCCCCCTTCTTATCTCCCAAAACTCTCAGAAAATGGAGATGGGCATTTCACGATCCCTGTCCCAGGTGGTCAGAGCCCAGTGCCAACTTACTGGCCTTCTGTATGGGCCTGGCATGGCCTCCTATCCCTGCTCCTCTGCTCTCCTGCCCCACCCCGTCTGTCAGCGTGTGGTGTCTGGCCTGTTCAATTGCAGCTTTCTTGCTCCACAGCATCCCCTCTCATCATTGCGGTACACACTGGCCCACCCCTCCTTGCTCCCTGGATATTTGGAGCACAAATGTAGCCCCCCTTGCCTCTTGTATTGCCTTAAGCACCTTGACTTGTAGGTCTGACTCCTCAAATAGAGGGGGTGCCCCACAGAGGCCTCTCTACTTCCCCCACCCCATGGCCACTCAGCCACAGCCACAGGGGTGTTCCCTTCTCTCTTGAGGGCTGACCACCTTGTCCTTCCTCTTCCCTTCTCTACATGCCAGACACAAATTTCCCAAAGGGAACAAAGGGAGCTGTTCAAATTTTCCTAAAGACAGTGAAACGCAAAGAGAATCTAGAATAGGGAACAGTCTACATTTGTAGACATGAGTCTAGAGAGGTGATGGGATTTGCAACAAGCCAGTGGAGAGCCATTTTCATTTGCCTAGGTTTGGGTCCTGCCTCTGAGACGCTGTCCGCCACCATTTGGGGGTGATTAGGAGACTGGGAAGGCTGGGGGGGGGGGGCGGGTGGCTCATTCTTTTCTACTTCTCCTCCATCAACTGGGGGAAGGAGGTAGAGGGATGGAGTCTTTCCAACACCCCCCTTCCCACTGAAATAGGAAAGAGAATGAAGATAAAAGTGGATTTCCTAATTTCAATGCACTCTTCATTTTCATCAGCAAAACCAACCTGTGCCTACAGGTTAAGATAAATCAAACCAAAAGTAAAGCAGAAATGACTGCAGTTAGACACCAGGGAGAACTGGCAGAAGACAGTAAGAGGGAGAAGGTATGGGTATCTAAAAAAAGGGAAAGGTATCTAACTACCTGGGGTTGAAGACAAACACATGCCTGGAGACAGTGTAGTCTCATCTATCTCTTGAGTTCTGAGCTGAACGAATGAGTGAAAGGGGCCAGTGGGTGCAGCAAATGACACACAGGTGCAGGGCAGCAGATTTGAGGCCTGTGGTCCCACCTCTCTCTATACCCACAGCACTGACCACCTAGGGAAGTCAGGAAATCTGAATTCTGGTTACCTTTGTTTTCACCCTCACCATGAAGAGACTGGACCAGATGATTGCTAAGGGACCCCAGCCCTTCCTTCCAAGATGGTCTAAGTAATTACTACCTACAGACTATTAGACACCTCGCCTGCATGAATGTCCAGCCTGGGTTGGTCACATGGGCCCCCATTCACCACAGGACCCCCTCCTCCAGTTCATCCGCAGCCCACTTCTCTAAATGTGTAATGAGACAAATCCAGCATCCACTGGCCTGAGCCCCACCCCCTGCCATCAAATGAGCCAAGGTACCTGCTTACCCCACACTTGATAGGAGAAGCTACCCCATGACGCCTCAAGGAAGCCCTCCACCCTATACTCCGAGCTCTCTCCAGCAGATGAAGCCCAGTTGCAGTGCTCCTCCTCCAGAAAGCCCCCTCTGACTGCTGGTCCACACTTATCCAGCCTTTCTCTGAGGGCCTAGTCCACTTGTACCGGAGCCCCCCCAAAAGACTATTAACCATTTGATCATGTTATGTGTTAAGACATTTCGCTCGAAGCATTAACCTTATTTCCCCAAACACAGCATAACCTCCATGAACATCATGGGCTCCAGGAGCTTAGAGAGAGAAACAAAACTGAAACCTCCCGAATGCATGACACTCCACAGTTGAGCTAGCTGGGGGAGTGGGGGAATTAAACAACAGAGAATCCTCAGTGCGCAGTGGCTTAGAGAACACAGAAGTCTATTTCTCTTTCTGATAGACCATGGCTGATGCTGCAGGGACTGTGCCTCCATGCCCTCGGAGCCCCTCACTGTTTCAGCAACTCCAGCCTGGCTACTGAAGGCCAGCACCTGCATCTTTGCCCTTGGGCTACTGACATTCCCTCTGCACAAGACTAGAGGTGCCAGGAACTGATGGGTGTCTGAGTAAAGCTTCCCCAGTCCCTTCACCCCTTGACCAGCCCTAAAGGCTACATTTCACAGTCTCCCAGAGGTCACCTATGGGATTAAGCTCTAGTCCTTCACTCTGTGGTTGGCTTGATAATACACCCTTTGTTGGCTGCCTTCCCTTCCCTTTGTCACCTACCCACTCACCTGCCAGTGCTCATGTCCTCCCAAGCAAACCACATGCTCTCAGTCCTGTGCTAAGACAGCAGCAGCCCTATCCTCTGGCTCCCAAGGTTCACCCCCACCATCTTGCAGCTCTGCCACGCCCCTGCCTCCAGTATGCCCTCCTGTGCTGCAGGGTCAGTGGTGGCCCAGGCATTCTGTGCCCTCACTTACAGAAGGAAAACAGAGAGGATACCCAGGCAAGCAGCTTTCCTGTGAGTGACATAGAAACTGCACCCAATCCTTCCTTTCACATGTCTTTGGTGAGAATTTAGCTGCAAGGGATGCTGAAACATGCCCAGCCTGTTAATAACAATGAAGAGAATGACTGTGGTGGACAACATGCCATCTCTTCTGCTGAGCCTGAATAATCCTCACCCGTTTACTGTGCTCGAAAACATGCCAAGTTAAAGGTGTGTACCTTCCATGTGCTGCTTTGTTTAATTCTCACATCACAATGAAAGTGTTACTACTATCGTTTACAGAGTTAAAAAAAAAAAAAAAGAAAGAAAGAAAGAAAGAAAAAGAAAGAAAAACCACGGCTGAGAAGCTTAATATCTTACCTGAGGTCACACATGAGCAAACCCAGGTTGTGCTATGGGTATTTCTATTCTGTAGTTATTCTGCCTTTTATTCCTATAAATATATTTTAGCTGGTTCAATATCTTTATTTTGAAGGTGACAAAATTGGAAGACAAGAGGATAGGGACTCACCCAACATACACAAAGAGCAAAAGGCAGAATTTCGGCTAAGATCCTGCCCACTCACTTGCTGCATTGTCTATGAAGCCTCCTCAAGGCCAACCATCTGCAAATAGCTCTTGCCCTGATTCAGACACTGCCGGGACAAGGGATCTGTATTCTGTGGGCTCACTGAATCCAGAACTCAGCCTTCAATCACAGTAGCATGTAAAGTTTCTAAATAGAAAATCTACCAATCAAGGTGACAGTGATGGCTCAGTGTCCCTTGTCACCTGTGCAGCATCCTCTGTGCTCAGCTCACCAGCCTTGAATCAACTCCCTGCCTCTCTCCAAAGGAGAGGAACATTTGCTCTCTTGGGCCTGGCTGTTGGCATGTAGGAATGAGACAGTGAAACAGGATTGGGCCACCAGGGTCCCCAGATCCTCCATGAAGTCATCTCCTCCCTGTCGTCAGTGTCGGTTGCCTAGCAACTGCTTTTGGCAGATGGTAGCGCTGAGTGCATGCCAGTCTCTCCCACAGCTAAAAATACTTTCCGACGACAACAGGTCTATTTTAAAAGATACAGTGTGCTCCCAACGTCTCTCCTTGTCTGTGAGGAACTGTGCTGTGCCGGGTCTCTCTGGGCTTCTGATTCCATTTGCTAGGGGGTGGGGGGGAAGGAACATTCGAGGAAAAAAACCCACAAGGCCAGGCACCAAGAGGGGTCCTCAGAAAATTGTCCCAGAGGAGGAAGATGAGAGAGAAGAAAGAGTGACCTGAGAAGTAACTATGTGGTGTTTGGCTGTATTCTTTACCTACAGGAGGAGGGTGGGGTTAAGGAAGGAGAAGCACAGAATCACAGAGGCCCACGGCTGGAAGAGACACAAGCCCACTTCACAGTGGAGGAGCAGAGGCCTTGAGAGGTCAGGGAAAGATGAGTTGGCCCTTGTTCAGTGCACAAGGGCTAAGCCCCAGGTGTGGGCACAAGGCCTCAGACCTCTCACTACTCTTGCTTCCCCACAGGCAAGTTTATCACCCGACTTAACCCCACCAGCTTGGCCTTTCTATTTAATCACCCATTTTTCTGCAGCCTTCCCTGGCACAAAGAGAGTGGGTAGTCTCTTCATGCATGCCTTTAGGCATTCATTTATTCAACGAATATTTAAGCACCTACTGTGACATCATTTCAGACTCTGGAGAGACAGCAGGGGACTTGTTCACATGGCCCCCCCTCAGTAGCTTGAGCCCCTCAGGTGAGGCAGGCGCTGAGCTGGCAAGGACAGGGAACCCCACGATAGATACAGACATCCGAGTCAGACCCATGTCCTGGCCTACTTATTAGCTCTGTAGCCACAGGGTGTCATTTAATTGGGCTTCTAGATAAAATACAAGAGACCTGAGCTTCTGATAAAGCACAATTTTTAAAAATGTTGAGTATGTCACCAATATCATGTTAACAGAAGTTCAAACTTTATTGGGCATCCTTTATTTTTATTTGCTAAATCTGGCAGCCCTACACTTTTGTCAGTTTCCCATGAAAAAAAATAGTTAACTATGTGCAGGGGTTAGTCTCTCGGTTAAATAAGAATATGACAGGCAGTTAAATGCCATTTTCTCTCTTCTCCAAGCCAGGCTTCCCCGGGGGTTCACCCTGGCCAGCTACTTGTCTAACCCAAGGAAGGATTTTATGTTCACTCAGGCCCCCTGCCTGGGTCTGGCAGTAGGTGAGGGGTGGGATGATCCTGCTTTGTCCTAAGGCTAAGCCAAGGGATGAGGAAAATCTACAAATTGATAAAGGAACTAGGGACCAACCAGACTTGCCCTGGGGCACTAATCGGGGCAATTTCCTCCTGGCTGGCTGGGGTCCCATTAAAAGTATAGAACGCCCCAGGCTCTTCTTAAGACTCACCCAGGAATCAGAAAGCTTAGGGAAAGACAAGTCCTTTAAATAAAGTCCCTGGTGACTCTCTGCACTCTACAGTTTGAGAGCCCCTGGCCTGGGGAGCAAGCCGGTTTTGCTGTCCCTGAGGGAGGCACTGATCTCAAAAGGCTGCTTTGGAATGTGGGATCCTGGCTTGGAGCCTGGAACAGAAAAGGACATTAGTGGGAAACTAGGTGAAATCCAAAAAACGTCCATAGTTTAGGTAAAGGTATTGTACCAATGTTAATTTCTTAGTTTTGATCATTGTACCATGGTTATGTAAGATGGTAACATCAGGGAAAGCTTAGTGACGAGCACATGGGAACTCTCTGTACTACTGTCACTACGCTTGCTTGTGTTAGTCTCAAATTAGTTCTAAATAAAAAGTTTAAAAAAAAGAAAGAAAGCCTGCTTTGGGCCCAAAGCCTGCCTGGGGCCTTTTCCTCCCTGTGCATTTGAAGGCCCAGTCTACAGGTCACTCTGCTCTAAGCTGGAGTTAGTTAAGCAAGAGCAAGTAGCTGAGCACCCCCACCCCACCACCACCATCAAAAAATTACACAAAGTACCCAGAGAGCATTTGCTTCTCTTTGCTGCTGTTCACATCAGGGCTTAAATGTCAACCCCAATGAATTACTTTTTAATCTGTCTGTATTGGCAACCTGGCCAAGGCCCTAATTGGATGCCAGGCACACCCGCTGAAGGACATGCATAATTCAGCAGCAGCAAAGGCCTTTCATCCTAGGCCAGGGAAGGGGGAGGAGGAGAGAGGGGAGAAGAGGAGAAAGGAGAGAAAAAAGAAGGAGGGAAGAAGCTGGGGAAGAGGGAGGAAGGGTAAGGGAGAGGGGAGTGGGGAGTGGGGAAGGGAACAGTTGGAAAAGAGGCTGGAAGAAAGTAGAGGAGGGTGGGAAGGGGACTGGCATAATCATCCCAGCACAGTGCTGGCCACTGACTTTAAGCCCTGCTCCAGGGCCCCCTCTTCCAGGAAGTCTTCAGTCATTCCCCTAGGCAAGCTTAGCCCTCCTTCCCTGGCTCTTCCATAGTTGGGGCCAGGATGTACTTCTGTCCTACTTCGGCTACTCACAAGGTCCTATACTGTTTATTAAAATGTACGCTCCCTTTGGGATGGTGTCTGGCTCAATGACAGCTCACCCCTGCCCAGTAGAGTCTCCATGCACAGTGTTTATCAAATGGCTAATGGGTACATTTTTAGTTCAGGCTATACAAAAAACTGTCTTAACTAATTAACCCAGATTAAACAGGATTTAAACCTTGTGAGCTCCCTGGCCCTGCCATCAAACTTGCTCTGGCTATGTCCTATTCCCTAATGCCACCCTCCACTCTGCCCCAGCCTCCAATGCCAAAGCATAGCAAACATAGTCACACAGGGATTGAAAGGGAAATTGCGCACGTCTCTTGCTCCCTTCCTGCTCCCTCCCTCTCCCAGCCTTTTCCAAGGGGCTTCCACTCCACTCTAGATGCTCTGGTTCAGTTACCAACCAAATCCCTGTGTCAAAGCCAAGGGCATTTCTCTGTCTTCACCTTAACTGACCTCTCCTTCCTGGACACAGTCTGTTCCGGGCTCCTGGCACCACTTCCTGTCTCTCCTTCTACCTTACCCACTTCATACACCTTCATGCTTTGCTGAATCTCTCTCATTTGGCCAACCTCGAATGCTGGGGTGCCCCAAGACTCCCCCCTGAGATCTCTGCTCTTCTCTGGCTACGGTTCCTACTTTGAATAACCTCATCTAGTTCCATGTCTTTAAAGGCCATCAAATACTAAGGGTTCTTAAAAATATGCCTCCACCCTTATCTCTTCCTTATGCTTGGAGCACAAACATCCACTTGCATATCTGTACTAGCTGCCCATTGCTGCATCACAAATTACCCTGCCCCCAAATCTATCAGTTTAAAACAATAAACACTTACTATCTCACATTTTCTGCAAATCAGGAACCTAGTGATACTTGTCTGAGTGTCTCTGGCGTGGGTTCTTTCATGAGGCTGTAGTCAAGATGCTCAGTGGGGCCACAGTCTCATCTGAAGGTGTGCCCGAGGGAAAATCTACTTCTAAACTCACTGCTGTGGCTGTTGGCAGGTTTTAGGTCCTGGCAGGTCATTGGCCTAAAGGTCCCAGTTCCACCCTGGCCATTGGTCAGAATTCTTCCTAAGTCCCTTGTCATGTGGGCCTCTCAACAGGCAGCTAACAAGGGGGCAGTTGGCTTGCTCCAGAACAAAGGAATGAGAACAAGACCCAAGACAGAGCTCTGGTCTTTTTATGACTAATCTCAGAAGTGACATTCCATCACCTCTGTCAGATACTGTTGGTTAGAAGTGAGTCACCTCAAAGAGCTAAAAGTGGACCTTCCATTTGATCCTGCAATCCCATTACTAGATATCCACCCAGAAGAAAAAGAAAGCATTTTATGACAAGGACATTTATCCTAGAATGTTTCTTGCAGCTCAGCTCACAATTGCCAAGTTATGGAAGCCACCCATAAATGGATTAACAAACTGTGGTATATGTATATATGTTCCATGGAATACTATTTAGCCATAAGAAAAGATGGAGATGCTACATTTTTGTGTTTATCCAGATGGAGTTTAAACACATTCTTCTTGGTAAAGTATCACAAGAAGGGAAAACCAAGTAATGTACTCAATACTAATACAAGACCAATATGTAAACAACTACACATGTACACAAAAGGAAAAACACAAGTATAGTCTAGTGAAGAGGAGAAGAGAGGAGAGAGAGGAAAGGAGGTAGGAGGGAGGGCAATTGGTGGGATCTCACCTAATGTGCACAATGTGAGGGTGTTCAGCAGCTACCTGGGTGAAGGGCTCAACTCTTAAACTTTACCTTAGAAATGAAGACAATGTAACCTGAACATTTGTACCCTCATATCAATCTGCAATAAAAATAAGAAAAAATGTGAGTCACTAAATCCAGCCCACACCGCAGGGGAGGGGACTGCCCAGGGCATGAACAGCAGGACACAGGGATCACTGGGGGGTCATCTGAAACAGGCATCTCAAGCTAAGCATGTCCATAATAAAACTCCTATTTTTCTCACCTAAATTTTCTCTCCCCAGTTTTCCCCTATCTTAGGAAATAGTATCCCAGCATTGTAATAATTGTGCTGCCAACTTAGACAAGCTAGAACAGTAGCTCCCAGAATCCCCTATTGCATGGTTCTGGGGTAGAGTTGGCCAAAATGGGAACTTCCACAAGATTTGGAAGGCAGGAAGTGAAGCAACAGTCATTATTATTGAAAGATCATCAGGTGTGCTGATGGGCAGACACAGAGGTGCCTAGAGCATCTCAGCTTGTCCTCACTCTCCTCTGCTCTGGGTCCAGCTCATCCTCCCAGTGGCAGGTCTTGCTGACCAGCAGCTACCCAAGGCCCTCCAGAGGCTCGTGTGCAGGCCCAGGAGGTGGGAGCTGCACAGAGGTAACAACGTCCCCTTACCCTAAGTAAGTGACCTCCCCCCTAGGTCCCAACTGGGCAAATGGATGTGTTGGGTTTCTTGAGTCCGCCTGCTGTTGCAACAAATCCCTTATTCCATAATAATCATAAAGCTGACTTCCTCTTATTTCAATTAAAATGTCTCTTCCTCAAAGAGACTTTTCCTGAATTTACCTCCCTATGTTCTGATCCCTCTATACTATCTGATTCTGAAAGAGTTAATCATCAGTAATCTTTACCAGCTTCTGGTTGTGTCCCACGTACAGCACTGTGTCCTTAGTTAAAGCTATCGCCAATCATCTTAACATCACTCCTGTAGTAAAGAGTGCATTTATCCCTACTTTTGATGGGGAAATGAAGGTACAAAGAAGTGACAGGAGTTATCCATGATCTTACAGATAGGAAGCAACTAAACAGATAGGAAGAGGCCAGGGGATCTGAACCCAGTCCTGCCTAACTTTGAGTCTGTCTTCTCCTTCACATTATAATCCCTCTCCATGGCTAAAGCCACAGGTGGGAGTTTCTAAGCCTCTCAATCTCAGGGTCTTCATCTGTGAACCACCAATACCTCAGAAACTGATTGTGAGCATTAACAGTTCATTCTTAACAGACTTCTATCCCTTCCCTTTTTCCCACCTCTACAAATCTCAAAAACCAGGGTCAGTATCTCTGCCAGGGTAGGTCCCCAGTGTAGCATCAAGGATTAGGCAGAGAATCCATGTGCCTTCTCTGCTCCTGTGTGGCAGATTTCATTATAGAACCTTGACAGCATCATGCAATAGACCCTTACTACCCACTCCCACCCCACTGAGGGGCTGTTACTGGGCTGAGGCCTAGCTGTTGGCCAATGACAGAAAGCTCCAGGCTGGGCACCAAGTCTCCCCCTGGGTGCTGTTTCCCTGCATTGACAGAGTCACTCCCAGGGCACAGACCTTCCCTTCCTCATGACCTTCACCGGCTGCTGGGCAGCTACACCCCATGTGCCCCACAGTAGGGCTGGGATGACAGGCCTTCAGGGCCCACCTAAGGTTTGTACAACACGTGAAGACACACAGATGGAGAAACAGCAAGTCAAAGGTCTACAGAGAAGCTAGAGTCACCTGAGTGTCATTGCCATTGCCTACAACACAGGCCTCTCTAGTGTATATTCAGCCAGGACTCCCTACCCAGACACTTCAATCTTCTCCCTCCCATGAACACAGGAGCCCTTTGCTTCTCTGAACCCCAGCTCAGAGCCCTGTACACACCCCACCCCACCCCAGTAACCTCTCCTCGCCTATTTACCTTCCTCCTACCCTTGCACAAAGTAGGTACATGTCAAAGCCATCTAGCCACATACAGATGAAACAACCTTTGTGAATGATTTTTTTTTGTAAGATTTAGAAAAATCTCTATTTTTTATAATCAGTTTACACATTCCAAAAATATTTTCCCATCTGTTGTCTCATTTGCTCTATCAATGGTTATTAGGTTGGTTGAACACAAAGCAACTCTGGAGCAACTACTGAAGATGGATATAACCACAGCTGGCACACTTTGGGCTCTTTCTCTTTGGCCAATGGTGTGCCAAACACTTTAAATAGTGTCCTTTCAAAAGTTCTTAAAAGGGAGCTACTCTTATTACCTCCATTCTCCAGAAAAGAAAACTGGGATTCAGAGAGATTGAATAATAAATGTGCTTGTTCCCCTTCAGACAGTGAGTAGCAAAGCCAGGATTTGAACTGTGGTCTGTAATTCCAGTTGACTGTAAAGCTGTGCCCCAGACAGAGACAGCCCAGAGTGGTGGAGAGGTTTGTCCTAGTCCTCAACACAAATGGTTCTCAAATTTTAAGGTACATATCAATCACTTGGGATTCTTATTAAGTGTGTAAAGGTGACAAGTGTTGATTCTGAAAATCTGGAGAAAGAACTGAGATTCTGCATCTCTAACGAGCTCTGAAATGATGCTAAAGCTGTCTATCCAAAGCCCACACTTTGGTTGATTGGTTGGTTGTCTGTCTGTTTTCTGAGATAGAGTCTCACTCTCTCACCCTAGGTAGAGAGCCATGGTATCACAGCTCAAAGCAACCTCAAACTCTTGGTTTCAAGTGATCCTATTGCCTCAGCCTTCCAAGTAGCTGGGACTACAGGTGCCCTCTACAGTGCCCAGTCACAGCGCCAGTGTTTTAGAGATGGGGTCTTCCTCTTGCTCAGGCTGATCTTGAACTCCTGAGCTCAGGCAATCCACCTGCTTCAGCTTGCCAGAGTGCTAGGATTATAAGCGTAAGCCACCATGCCTAGACTTAAAGCCCACAGTTTGAGTAGCAAGGCTCTATGCCACACCAGCTCTGGGAAATACCTGCTCCCTCTCCCCCAAGCAGGTAAGCTCTTGTATTAAGCATGGTCCACTCTCACTACTGCAAGGGACAGAAAACCCAATTTAAATTTTTATTTAAGATACAAAGGAAATTGATTGACCCAGGTGACTGAGAAAGTCTTGACTTCAGGTGCAACTGCATCTAGTTGATGTATCCAGATCTACTGTCTTCTAATTGCTGAGCTTTGAGCTTCATGCTGGTTTCATCTCCAGGCTCTGCATAGGGACAAAAAGGCTTCTAGAGGGATGCAGACACAGTGGAATGATCTGGAAAACTGAAGCCCAGGCTGGTAAGCTGATATCCAGGATAGGAAAGGAAAAAAGGTCAACTAAGGGCAGCATTTTAGCCTCTTCTGGCACTGTCTCCAGTATGGGAAGATTCCATGTGCCCCTAGTACCCTCACATGAGCAGGATGCCCTTGTATTCTGAGTTGACAAGCAAAATCAATGCTACTGGGCAGATTCAAGACTCCCCAGCTAAGCAGTAGGTTGAGGCAGCAACTTTTCATATTCCCCAACTTCCCCAACTGTAGTAAAAGTGAATTTTTGGTCCCAGTTATTCACTCCTTGTAGTATTATTATACACATTGGCCATGGTTTCCTGGTGGGTGGAATTAACGTCCCCATTCCTTGATTTGCTAGTTGGCCACTTGCTTGCTTTAGCAGATGGATGTTAGATGTGGAGTGAACAAAGGCTTGACATGTGCTTGTCCAGTTTGGCTCACAGACCATATGCCATGATGACCCTGGAGCAGGGTACATGGCCTGAGTAGCTCCTAGCCAGTGGAGAATGAAAGGCAGGTGGAACCAATTCATACCCAACCTGCAGCCTAAAGCCTAAGGTCTAGCCTAGCCCAAGTGAGTGGTGGCTGATCAGCTAAACTGTGAGTGTGAGAATAACCAACTGCTATGTTAAGACACTGAGATACAGTTTGGGAGTGGTTTGTCACCAGCATATTATAGCAATAAGTGATCTACCAGTTGAATGACTTGCCCTCTGGAACAAGGCCACAAGTTCCTCTTCTCATGAGCTCTGCCCGCAATACCCAGTACGTACCAGGTACTCAGATATACTCAGCTATCAGGAATGCCAGGGCCCCTCTAGCCTAACAGACAAGGAAACCAAGGCACAGAGAGATCTGCTGACCTCTGAGCCAGTGCCTCCCCCCTGTCCCTTGCTGCCCTGTGAACTCCTGACCTAACCCTACTTTGACAACCCTACCTATGTCCTCAGGATGCTGAGGTCCCACTTGACGGTCACCTCACATCATGGAGCGGTCGTCTAGCATGTGCTCAAGGCCCTAGATAGAAGTCCTCTGTTTGCTTCCCGGCTGCAGGCTGAGGGACCCTAGAAGAAAGTTACTGTCTAGGTCAGAGCACAATCTACAATGCAAAGGACACAGGGAAGTCCACACACCTGTGGGGTCCAGCAGCACATGACTGATGGACTCTGCACAGACCTTACAAGCTGGAGCCAGGCTCACCAAGGCTGTAATTGGGGAAATGGGTGAGAGTAGGCATCAGATGGGAGCAGGTAGGGGTCCATTGGCTCCTAGGGAGCACCTTGGGTTGGCGCCAAGACATGGCTGAGTCACCATGGGGTACTTCCCACCCCTCCTGAAACATGGCTCCCCAGCAGCCTGGCTAAAGAGAGTGAGCGTTTGGCTCACAAGCCTGGTTAACAGGCACATGGCACAGATGGGCTGCTGGTTGCACCCCCTTCTTGCCCCCTCCTCAGAATCCTGAAGAGGGGAGAGCAGCAGGCCTGCCCGCGCTTGGGCAGTCTGGCTGTGCCTCTCCTGTTCCCCCATCTATACCCCTCCCCCATTCACACAAGCCCTATAAAACCAAGTCATCACAGCAACTCTGGAGGGCTTCAAAGCTAAAGGAAGGAGGGCAAGACCTGAAATGTATGGAGACACCCAAACACTCAGCAATCAAGATCAATAATATTTTCAGGCACTATTTTTAAATATCAGAATGAATGAATGAATGTAAAACATGTCCATGATGAGCAAAATATTCACAAACCCAGGTGCAAGAGGCTGAGGCAAAAGGGTTGCTTGGTCCCAAGAGTTTGAGATTACTACGAGCTGTGATTCTAAGGCACTTTACCTAAGCTGAAGGAGTGAGACTGTCTTAAAAAAAACTTTTTTTTTTTCCACAAAGACAGTACCTACATGGCAGGGTGGACAGGGCTGAGGCGAGTGAGCCCATGTCACACGGGCAGGATTAGACACTGTCTTCATTGATATTGGTGTCTTTTATTCACAGTGGATTGTTTTGCATTACTTTTAATTTTTTTAAATATTGCACAAAGACATCATCTATCTCAATTACTGATTTTTAGTTCTCAGTTAAATTCTGTGGCTGAGGTGAGCACCTCACTCCCCTGGCCTTAGTCCCAGTTGTGGGGCGGTCACCTGCCCTCCTCAGCCCTAGTGGTGGCTCCCTGATATGGCCAGCATAAAAGCAAAACTTTCTCCATCTTCTAAGTTGGTTAGGTCCCTCCCTGGCCCCATCCTAACCATACAAGTGAGATGGGAATGGCCATGAGCGTTGTTAAAATATTAAGATACTTCCCAGTCACAGGCACACCCACCCCAAGTGCTTCCTACTATCTCCCCTTCCCCATCCCCAGGACTCTGTCAAAATTTCCCACAATCCAGCAACCAAAGGACCAATGCCTAAACACCTGGGAGCCCCCAGACCTGACACACAATATTTTCAGCAGCCTCATTCCTCACCAGGGTTCTCCCTGTTTTCCCCAGTCCAAGCATACTGGACTTCACTGTCCTCTCTGCCTGGCACCTGCCACCCTCCCTTCTTTGCCCAATTATTTCTGACTCATCCTTTCGGTCTCACCCCAAGTGTCACTTCCACAGAGAAAGCTTTTCCGATTCCCTTTTAATGGTTAGCTTCCTGCTGTGTGTTACTTCCAAGGTCTGGTCACAGTTGCAAGTTTACATTGTTTGTGTGAATTTTTTAAAATTTGCTTTTCAGCTCTAAACTGTAGGCTGCCTCAAGACAGAGACCAGGCCTGATGGTCTCTATTTTATCTCCAGTGCTTATCAAAGCACCTGACACACAGTAGGTCTATTCCCTTGAAAAGAGGAATGGAAGAGATGCATAGGCTGATCTCAAGGCATAAACACAAAAACAGTTCAAGGTCACAGTCCCTGAAATCCTACCACCAGCCTTTCTGCAAGGCCAGGTGTTTTTGTTGAATTACCACTTCAAACCTAAGGCCCCATTGTCCATATGGGGAATTCAAGGCCCTGGGAGATAAAGTGGGTTCCCCAGAGCCACACTGTGATTGGTGACAGAGCCAGACTCCTAACCCAGTACTCTCCACTCTGTCCTCTGCTGCCCTGTCTTCCTCACAGGAATCACTGCTGGCATCCAATTTTTCTATTCTCCGTGTTCTTCCTTCCCCTTCCCTTCCCGCAGTCTAATCCCACACTGCGTGTGTTAGATGTTAAGGAGCTAGGAGTCATGGAAAAAGTCCATATAGCCCATGGACCGCAGAGGCGAGGTCCTGTAGCTGGAGGTCTTCCACCTCCCCTGATGCCCAGGGTGAGTCTGTGGAGTCTGTTGTCCTGCAAGACACTTGTGTCAGGGTTGGCCTGCTGTCTTGAGGTCCTACCCAACTTGACACACCAGGCTTTTTGTGATCTGGGCCCTGCTCTCCTACCCATTGCTTACTGTTCCAACTCATGCCTCACATCACAGTTCTCACTCTCTGTTTCTTCATGTACACTCTAAAAGGCCCTTCTCTTAATTGTAAGGACAACTGACATTCCCCCATCCTTTGGGTCCTAGCTCAGGCATCACTTCCTCCAGGAAGTCCTTCTGATTTAGTTAGACTAGGTGGCCTCCACTCCTCAACCATGAGGCTCCTGAGGACAGGCACCCTGCCTTGGACCCCTCTGTACTTCTGATGGAGCACCTAGCACCAGCTGAACGCATATCAGACACCAGCTGTGATGGTTTGAATGTGTCCCTGCTGAAACTCGTGTTGAAACATAGTCACCCATCTAATGGTAATAAGAAGATGATTGTGTCATGAAAGCACTGCCATCCTGAATGGGCTATTTCATTCATGCATTCATGGATAAATGGATGAATAAGTTATTACAGGAGTGAGTTAGTTACCATGAGAGCAAGTCTGTTATAAAAGCCATTTTGGTTCTTTCTCATGTGCTCCCTGGTCTTGTGACACCCTGTGTCACTTCAGGACTCTGCTGAGTCTCCCCACACAGCAAGAAGGCCCTCACCAGATGGTGTCTCTTGACCTTGGACTTCTCAGCCTCCAGAACTGTAAGAAATCAATTTCTTTTCTTTATAATTTAACCAGACGTAGTCTTTCAGTTAACAGAAGATGGACTAAGACACTGATGGTACAGTGATATATAGAGTCAGGGTCTTATTCTGGTGCGGTCACTTTCCAAGAGGAGAGTAGACATGTTAGTTAGCTGATTAGTCAGTTAGTTAGTTTGTTAAATGATGAATTGCTATTAGTGTTTGAGAGAAATAAGCAAGGTGCTATGAAAGAGAATAATGGGATGTGTAGGGTGGTGAGTGACACCAGATGGAGTCACCAGGGAGGTCTAAGAAGGTGACATCTAAGCTGAGACCTGAACAATGGAAGGACCCAGCTGTGAGAGGAACCAGGCAGAGGAAGCAGCCAGGGTGCAGGTCCTGTTACAGGAAGGAGCGTGTCACGCCTCAGGCAGAAAAAGGTGCAGTGAGACTAAAGTGTGACGGGACTGGCTAGACTCTAGGATGGGTGCCAGAGCCGCTGCTGAAGAACTCTGATCTAGCTACTGCATGTGGAATGGGTTTGGAGGATATATAGGTAGAGGTAGAGACATCAATTAGCTGCTATTCCACTAAATCTGGTAAAAGCAATAATGATGGAAGCTTAGACTAGGGTAGCAGGAGGGAGCCGCCAGGTCAGATAAGCACAAACCTGACATGTCAGTAGTTATGTAACACTCAACATGTGTCAAGTTTGCCCACATGAAAGCCCAGTGTGGGTTGGGAAGCCTGTCTCCTATAGCTGAAACACCTGAAACATACAGTCTCTCAGGTACCATGTCAGGGGAAGGGAGGGAGGGAAGAAGCTTGTGGGTTCTTAACCACATTGGTCAGGAAGTGCTGGATGTCACTTCTGCTCACAGCTCATTGGCCAGAACTAGTCATGTGACTGATCTAATGCAGAGAAGAATGGAAAATGCAGTGGTAGGCACACGCTATCTCAGAAGCATGTTGTCTGCCACAGAAATGGACCTATTCAAGATACACTTTGCATATAGACATGACCTGACTTGTTGATAGTTCACACAGAGAGTTGGGGGGGGAGCTCAGTAGGAGAACAAGAGGAGTTAGAGATGATTTCCAGGTCTCTGGTATTAGTAATTGTGTGCAGAGTTAACATATCACAAACTAAACTAAACTACTACTCTTTCCGTCCCGTGAACCTGATCTCTTTCTCCAACTTACTTGGTGAAAATTCCATGTTCCTGGTAGCTCAGTTCAAAATCTTGAAATCTTCCTTGAGTTATATACTTTAAGGGTGTTCATTATATGGTATATAAATTATATCTCATTAAAGCTGTTTATACACACACCCATCAATACATATACCCAGAATCTGATCACTTCCTTCACCTCTACTGCTACTACCCTGGTTCAAGCCACCTCTATCTCTCACCTGAAACACAGTAGCTAGGGTGATTCTATTTAAATGTAAAGCAGATTAGATCATCCTGTGCAAAACCCAGTACAAAGACTCCTAACTCAGAGTTAAAACTGCATTATTTACAGTGATCTACAAAGCCTCACACACTCTGACCTCATCTTCTTTATCCTTGTCCTTGCCTCCTCCTCTCATTTCCTTCCATCTATCCACTCCCTTCCATTTATCCCTTCCTTCTTACCACTCCTCAAACGCCCATGCGCTTTTGCACTTACTGGTCCCACCACCTGGTCTACTCATTTCTTCACCCCCTTCTCAATTCTTTGCTCACATTTTAACTTCACAGGAAGGCCTCACTGACTATCCTATTTAAAACTGCAACCCAACCCACCCCAACCCCAGCGTATTTAATTCCCTCACATCATTCAGTGCTTTAGAGCATTTAGCACCTTCTAATGCACGGATAATTAATGCATATATAATTTAGTTGTTATGTCTATAGTTTGTTGGTCTGCCTTCTCCCACTAAAAATGTAAACTTCAAGAGGATTTAGAGTATTGTTTTGTTCACTGATGCCTTTCAAGCATTCAGCACTCAGTATTTGTTGATTAAATAAATGAATATGCAAAGTGGGTCATCATATGGGATGGAGAAGACTCTCGTTCATAATAGGTACCCAAGATACATTTGTTAATTAAATATCAGTCTATTGGTCCACAGGTTGGACTCATAGGTATCCCATAGCAATAAATTAGGAGTTAAATGAGATCATGCAGAGAATGCCAAGCACAGTGCTTGATCCATAGTAGATTCTCAGTAAGGATCAATTTTCTACAACTTAGCATCACAAGTTATATTCCTCATTGTATTATGGGTTTCCAGAGACATAGAATCAATATCAACCAATATATTGATTGTGTGTGGGGATATTATAGATTCATGCAATTATGGAAGCTGAAAAATCCCAAGAACTGCAGTCAGCAAGATGAAGACCCAGGAGAGCTAATGTATAGCTCCAGGACAAGTCCAAAGGCCTGAGAAACAGGAGAGTTGCTGGTGCAAGTTCCAATCTGAAAGCTGGAACACTGGAGACCCAAGAAGAGCTAACGTTTCAATTTCAGTCCGGGGAAAAGTGATATCCCAAAACAAAACAGTGAGGCAGGAACAGTTCCCTCTTAACTGTGGGAGACTTTCAACTGATTACATGATGGCCCCCCAAATTAGGGAGGGTAGTCTGCTTAGCTCAGGCTATTTATTCAAATGTTAATCTCATCTAAAACACCCTCACAGACACAGCTGGAAAAATGCTTGACCAAATATCTGGGCAGCCCATGGCCCAGTCGAGTTGACACATAAAACTAGCCATCACATCTACCTTGGAATACCATCTCTTATATTTCCATATGTCCAAAGTCCTGCCATCCTTTGGCTCAGTCAATAACTACTACTTTCTAGACTTCTTTCCATTCACTCTTTTCTAGCTGTGAATTGTACACCATTTTTAAAAAGTATTTATTTTTGAAATAAGCAACCCCAGATTCTTTCTGGGTAGAAGTCTGTGTGCTACTTCTTTGTCAATGCATTTTCCCATGAACTCTCCTGGTGATCTGTCACACTGATTAGTGATGTTTTATGAATATCCTCTCTTCCATATACATGCCATTTAGTACTCCTGGGATTGTAAGAAATATGAGACAGTTGTGTCTGCCAACCATCACAACACAAAGTTAGAAGAGATAAAATTTAATGAACAGGAGGAGACACATGAAAACATTGAGTCAGAGACTGAGGACACACAAAAGCTGAAATTTCTATTGCTGCCAAAATTTCAATCTGTAGATGGGTTCTTCACAGACGCCAGAGTGGAGAGCCTATATTGTCTTTCCTTCTGAGTTCAGTTTGGCATTCCTTGATGTGACACTTCAATCCTCACTCTTCCTTTGGGCCACTGTCACCTCCAGTCTTCCTAGGATTCCAGTAACTATGCTATTATTTCTGGACCATCCTCAGATGGCCTGACTTCCTGTGATATTTGGAAATCTACTTTCCATGCCAAAAAGAATTAATTGAGAAGGAAAAAGGAGAGACCTAGTGTTTGCTTTGCACAATGCCATCTTTACAGCTTTGCAGGCTAATGTATTTCCTTTCTTAGTATGTGTGTGTGTTTGGAGTACTTGCTGGAAAGTTCATTTGAGAATCCTCTGGGATCTCTCTGTCTCATCAGATAACTCTTCTCCTAAACCCTTCCAGCCATAATGTTCTCCATGTCAAAACACCAAGCTAGATGATTGGTTGCCCTATGGTATCTCTCCTACAATGTGTCTGAAAGGCACTTCTCAAAATGTAGGAAAGTTGTAAGTGAGGTCTGGCTGGTTTGAGCTATGAATGGAAGGCTTTAGGACACAGATGAAAGAGCTCACAGTGAGGCATAATTCCTACTCTGGTGTTAATTCTCCACATGATCCTGGGCAGGGCCCTTTCCCTCTAGGCTCTTCCTTCTCTCCATCAGTAAAATTCTAATCTATAAGCTTACTGCCCCACAGTTCTAAGGTCCTGATCTTGACATCTATGCTGGGCATGTGCTTCATATACATGCCAAAAATGTTATCTACCCCATAGTTTGGGATCTTGATAAATTTTAGCAAAAGTTGACAAACACCACAGAGAAACAGATAATTTTATTTTCTCATATTTAAAAGGCCTGTTTATTTTCCTAGCTATGCCCATTTTTTTTCCTTGAATACTGAGTCCCACGGCATGAATATGCTATGTCATCTCCAAGTTCCCAGAAATATAGATTTCATCAGTTAAGGGAAAGAAGAGATGAACTGTCTTTTCCCTTTCGTCATAGGAAGCTGCAGCACATTTCAAAAGTAAGATGGGCTTCTAATTATTAAAAATAAACCTTGGTCCACAGTCTGCCTTGCACCTTAATCTTGCCAACAGATGCAGACTTGCAAACGTGATCTCTGGCTCCATGCTGAGACCCAGCCTTTCTGCCCAGTTTTCATGCTGAGCTTCTTTAAGGACAACCGTTTCTGTTTGGAGAACCATGAAATTAGCTAATTGCTTTCTCAAGAAAAGGGATGCTACCCTGGGGCTTAAGGTGGCAATGGGTTCCTAGAATATGACCAAGGGACTTAAGGAAAGTATCCAATGTACTCAGCCCTACTATGAAACAAATTTATAGCTTTCATATGAAGGCTATATAACCCAATTACTGCACAAGAATATGGGGAAAGGGGCAAGGGAGGGGAGCAGAGAGAGGAGGATGGGTGGAGGGAGAATGATTGGTATGGGTGAAACTTACTAAATGTAGAAT
>CAUYON010196754.1:0-12154 GCA_963573935.1 Arctocebus calabarensis
AGACAGAGCCTCACTTTATCGCCCTGGGTAGAGTGCCGTGGCGTCACACTGCTCACAGCAACCACCAGCTCTTGGGCTCAAGCGATTCTCTTGCCTCAGCCTCCCGAGTAGCTGGGACTACAGGCGCCCGCCACAGCGCCCAGCTATGGGAAGTTTTATTAACTGATGAATATTTATGTTCATTCATGGATACGTAGGATTGCTTTGCTTCCCATGTTCTATGTATAAGTCTGTCTTAGTGGCAAGATGTTTACTGTGGGGTGTTTAGGGTTGGGAAATCTTTATTAATGATATATAATAATGGAATCAGATTTTACTTCTTGGACTTAATTGCAGAGGAGCAATCGCAGAGTTTCAAAAAAATCTCTAAATGTAATAAATAATATTTATATATGACTTTGCAACTAAGCAAACCCTTTTACAAATGTTATTTACTCCCTCATTTTAACTTTATCATTTGATTTATAAGTGGAGAAAACATTTTTATTCTCTTCTAAAACAACCCTTTTTTAATACATCTTCCACCCTTCTAGAATCACATGCTACTTTGAGATTTGTGGCTGAGAGTTACTTGCTCCATATTTGATAAATTGATTATCTTTCCTTTAGGACAGAAGTTGTCATTTATGTTGTTGAGCGTTCTCCAAATGGTACTTCGAGAAGAGTTCCAGCTACAACTTTATATGCCCATTTTGAACAAGCTAATGTAAAAACACAATTGCAGCAACTTGGGGTGACCCTTTCTATGACTAGAACAGAACTTTCTCCTGCACAGATCAAACAGCTTTTACAGAACCCTCCTGCTGGTATGTTTCAAGAGTCACAGAGTTTAGAAAATGAGAGATTTAGAACTAAATGTTCCCTCTGTCTTGGGAGATGTTGGTTTTTTAATGTAAATAAAACTTGTGTCAACTTTTTACATGCCTACTCATTTAGGATAGGTTTGAACATTTATATGAATTCAATTAGTTTTATTTATTTATTTTTTACTATATAGCTAATATGTTTGTTAGAAATTTTGAGAAATCGGCTTGGCGCCTGTGGCTCAACAGGCTAAGCGCCAGCCACGTACACCTGAGCTGGTGGGTTCAAATCCAGCCCAGGCCCGCCAAACAACAATGACGGCTGCAACCAAAAAATGGCTGGGCGTTGTGGTGGGCGCCTGTGGTCCCAGCTACTTGGGAGGCAGAGGCATGAGACTCACTTGAGCCCAGGAGTTGGAGGTTGCTGTGAATTGTGATGCCACGCACTCTATCCAGGGTGACAGCTTGAGGCTCTGTCTGAAAAAAAAAAAAAAAGAAATTTTGAGAAATGATGAACTAAAGCAGTCCATAGTCTGTAATCCATCTACCCAAAGGTAATTCACTAATAATATCTTGATTTCTTTTTTCTAGTTTATCTCTTGATTTAAATGGAAATTCAATAAAACCTGATGTGTCCGTATTGTAAAAAATTCTAGATGGCATATTTAGATTAAAATAAAGGGGATGTGATAGATCCCCTTTACCTCCTTTCTCCAGGAGTGACTACTATTAACAATTTATGGTACTCTGTTAGCCCTTTATCTGTGGTTTTAAATGTAAGTCTATTTATATGTCCTTTAGAAAAGGGTTCTGCATTGTGCATTTACCGCACTTTGCCTTTTTACTTATGTTGTCCTTTCATGTTAGTACATGTAAATAAATCTTATTCTTTTACATAGCATTCCATGGATATACCTTTCCTTCTCGGTTGTTTCTGTCTTGTCACTATTATAAACTAACATTAACACAATTAACATCCTTGTAAATATGTTTTAGAATACATGGATAAGGGTATTTCTTTAGAAGAGGTCTCTAGTAATGAAATTTTTGAGTCAGTATTGTATGATATTGTCAAATTGCCTTTCAAAGAAAGTTGTACCATTTATAGTTATAACAGGAAATAGTTGTTTTTCTTTTTTTTGGCCACTGATGGCAAATAATCAGTACTTATTTTAATTTCCACTTCCCTGATTACTACTAAAATTGAACATCTTTTTCTATGTTTATTAGCTAGGTGTTTGGATTTTTTGTGAATTACCCATTAGTATCCTTTGCTCGTTTTCTATTAAATCTTTTATCTTCCTTTCTGATTTATATTTTCTATCTTACAGGTTATTGATATTTCCTTTCAATCTGTGCTTTGAATTTTATTCCACAAAATTTTGTATTTTTATAGTGATTATATTTGACTATCTTTTTCTTTATAGCTTCTGGATTTTGAGTTAATTTAGGAAAGCCTTTTTTATATAGATTTTATAAAAACAGACAATATATTTTTTTCTTTATGGTAGGTGTGGATCCTATTATCTGGGAACAAGCTAAGGTGGATAACCCTGATTCTGAAAAGTAAGTATCTCTTCATCTTATTTTATCTGAGAACTAATACTTGCTACTAGGAAGCCAAACAGATGTGAGCTATTAATTGTAATTCTTATATCTGAGTGAGTTTGTTTTCATTTGCATTTTTGATAAGGCAAGCATAGTATGGTGAGAACTAGGAATATAGAAATCTGAGTGCCAGTCCCCTAATTACATTGCATTTAATAATGCAGAGTTTTTTTGTGGTTTTATAACTTCATTTGGTGTATCTGACAATCACTAGTTAGTTCTCAACCATGTTGACTGTTGATTTTTCAAAGTGGTAACAGGTACAAAGGTACCTGGGTACCAGAGTACAAAGCTTGCTTAGTGAATCTTCATCTTTGTTACGTTTTCTGACAACTGCACACAGATATGGTATGGGACATTCCAGCCAGCTTTGTTGAGCGTGGTGTCAATGCAAACATGTAGAACCCCCATCTGTTTCATGGCAGATTTCTAGATCTCTATGAGTGACCAAGAGGGACACGTATGGAAGCCCACTCCATGGATGGGCTGTGAATGTTGATGGTGTATCGAGTTACCACCTCGTTGATGGCAGAATGGGTGGTATCTTCTTCCCACCCTTTGCAGGATCCATTCTGCCAGGCCCAGATTGGAAGGAAAGATTGCAGGGGATTTAATAATGCAGTTTTTCGACTAAACTATTATTTCCTCCTTTGTAAAATGGGGAAGTTAAATAAAATCTCTATGTTGTAACATTTTTTTTTATTTTTATAGTCGTAGATCTGCCTTAGAATCCTAGAAATTTGATGTAAAATTTCATGAATGTTATCATAAAAACTCTAATTTCTTTTATCTTATGATTATAGGCTTCAGATCTAAAAATTGTCCACTTGAATTTCCTCAGGTTAATTCCTGTACCAATGGTGGGTTTCAAAGAACTTCTCCGAAGACTGAAGGTTCAAGATCAGATGACTAAGCAGCATCAAACCAGATTAGATGTAAGCATTTAACTTTTCATTGTCTGGCCCCCAGAGTAGAAAAAGGGATTATATACATTTAATTCTTTTTACTTTGTGTGCTACTCTTTTATCTAGCATACACTGCAAATTAACAATTATGGTTTTGTACAACTACTAATGAATTTAGAATTGTTGGCTTAACAAACTAATTAGACTATCATTTCCAATTTCATCTAGAAATTGCATATTTATTAAACACTTTCTTTATGGGGCCTTATGAAAACAAAGGCTACAATTATGATTCTTTATGTTGTAATACGTGTAATTGTCTTGGTGTATGTTGATGAAGCAAATTTAAATTACTGAACGCTTAAATCTACTTAGTATTTTCTAAGTAGACTTTGATAATCAAATACTTAAAGACTCTTAAACTTTGTATGATGCTAATTCTTTTAATTTTGTTAAGATTGTATAACCCAGGCACCTATGAAAATACAGTAGACCCTCTGTAAGTTGCTTACCCAAAGGATAGTAACAAATTGGTGGTCAACATAAGGAGTTAAGCCTACTATCCTGATACGTACATGTGGTACGTGTCTGGTCTATGAAACGTAGGTCAACTTAAGGAGGTGTCAATGTAGGAAGGTGGGCATTGTGGATGTTCTACTATGATGTATATTCTACTGTTCTTGGGTAGAGTTTTGTATTAATGTCAAGGAGATGCAGTGGTTGATAGTATATTTAGTTCTATATTCTTACTGATTTTTCTGTCTACTAGTTTAATTATTGAGAGAAGTATCCAGCTATAGTTCTGGATTTATCTTTTTTCCCCCCTTTGATTTCTATTTTTGCTTCATGTATCTTGAAGCTTTGTTGATAAATACATATTTATCAAGGATTGTTAACATTTTCTTGGCAAATTTACCTTTTATTATTATGTAATGTCCCTTTTTACTACTAATTATTTAAAAATTTTTACCTGTCCAGGCACAGGGGTTCACACCTATAATCCTAGCACTCTGGGAGGCCAAGGCAGGTAGATTGCTTAGAGAATCACAAGAATTGGATGGAGACCAGCCTAAGGAAGAGTGAGACCCTGTCTCTACTAAAAGTAGAAAAATTAGCTGGGCGTAGTGGCCCTCACCTGTAGACCCAGCTACTCAGGAGGCTGAAGCAAGGAGGATTCTTTGAGCCCAAGAGTTTGAGGTTGCTGTGAGCTATGATGCCATGGTACTCTATCCAGGGGACAGAGTGGGACTCTCTTCAAAAAATAAAAACTGGGGCGGCGCCTGTGGCTCAAAGGAGTGGGGCGCTGGCCCCATATACCGGAGGTGGCGAGTTCAAACCTGGCTCTGGCCAAAAACTGCAAAAAATAAAAAATAAATAAGTAAATGATACCTAATGGCTTTTGTTATTATTTTAGTTGATACATAATAATTGTACATATTTATGTGGTATAGTGTGATAATTCAATACATGTATATCATATGTGATGATCAAATCAGTAATTAGCATATCCATTGTGTTTCACTTCATTTCTTTGTGTTGGGAATCTTCAAGATCCAACACAAATCCAAGATCCTGTAGCTACTTGAACATACACAATAGATTGTTAATTATAGTCACCCTGGGGGGCTACAGAACACTAGACTTTACCTCTCCTAGCCAGCTGTACATGTGTATCCCGTAAGCAGTCTTTGACTATTCTCCTCCCTTCCCTGCTTCTGCATATGAGTGAGAACATGTGCTATTTGGTTTTTTGTTCCTGGCTTATTTCACTAAGCATAATGCCCTCTAAGCTCCTGTGTTGCAACAAATGGCAGAATTGTGTGCCCTTTTTTTTTCACAACTAAACAAATGGTATGCCATTGTGTATATTTGCCACATTTTCTTTATCCATTCTTCTGTTCATAGACACGATTCAGATACTTGCTCTGAAGTCTACTCTGACATTAACATACCTTCTTTTGATAAATGTTTTTATAGTATATCTTTGTCTTTTTGCTTTTAACCTACCTATATCATTATATTTGAAGTGTGTTTCTCTCTCTCTCTTTTTTTTTTTTTTTAAAGACAGAGTCTCACTTTGTCTCCCTTGGTAGCGTGCTGTGGCATCACAGCTCACAGCAACCTCTGGCTCTGGGGCTTAAGTGATTCTCTTGCCTCAGCCTACTGAGTAGCTGGGACTACAGGCACCTGCCACAATGCCCTGCTATTTAGCATTCCATTTAAATATAGTATCATATTAGTTTGCTTTTAGTGGTTGCTCTAAGGCAGTAGTTCTCAGTTGGAGGTTGTAGTGATGGTGATGGTGGTGATTTTGTCCTCCAGAGCACGTTTGGCAATATCTGGAGACTTTTGGTTGGAGAGGGCCACAGTATCAAGTGTGTAGAGGCCTGGATGCTGGTACACATCCTGCAGCGTACAGGACAGGTCTCATGCAACAAAGAATTATTGGCCCCAAATTAATGGTTCTGAAGTTGAGAAACCCTTTTCTAGATATTACAAGGCATCTCAACCAGTAGGCTTCTCCTTGGGTGCTCTGTTAACTTGCAAGCTCATGTCCAGGTCTGGGGCTGGACTGAAACTAGATAGACCAAGGATGCCTGAAGGGAAAATTGGTAAACTCACCTCCAGATCAGTGGTACTTTGAATTCACGTCTTCTTCCACGTCTTCCTGCCGTGGTTTACTTTCTGAGTCCTCAGGTAGCCATTCAAGTTTTATGGCTGTGTTGAGTGGGAGAGGGTGTGTGGCATATGCTTAGTCCATCTTGTCCAGAGCTGAAATCTTTCATATTTTTTGCTAATCTTTATATATAGATATGTATAGTTTTTCCAGATTAATATGAGGGTACAAATGATTATTATATTGTTTGGGTTTGTCAGGTAAAGTTCAATTGTAGTTGAGCCCTTCACCCATGGGATGTGCTGTATACCCTTGCATTGTGCCCATTAGATGAGAACTCACCAATCCTCCTCTTTCCTCCTCTCTTCCCTTTCCAGCCTACCCCTCTCCCCTCACTTGAATGTAATTTTGTTTTTCTCTCATGTGGGGTGTAGTTTATCTATTGGTTTCATGTTAGTTTTGAGTACCTTGGACACTTGGTTTTCCATTCATGTGATACTTTACTAAAAGACTGTCCTTCAGCTCCCTCCAGGTAGATACAAAAGATGTAAAGCCTCCCCCCTTTTTTTTAATGGCTGAATAGTATCATGGTATATATATATATATACCACAGTTTATTAATCCATTTAGGGCCCCTAAATGGGTTGATGGGCACGATTTTTCTATCAGTCTTCCAGCTTTTTCTTCATTGAACTTCGGTAGTTCATCATTATACTAGATTATAGTCACTGTGTGCTTATAGCATCACAGATCTAGTTTCTCATCTGTTAACTCTGTTTTGGTATACTTAATTGAACAGAAATCCTTAATTTTAAGGATATCCATTCATTTTTTCACCTTGTGTTTTCTTTGTAAGAATTTGCTTAAGTCATTTTTCACCCCAGGTCTAACAGTTTCTCTCTCTCTTTTTTTTTTTTTTGTTAGCATTTTAGAATTTAACCTTTCTCATTTGGATCTTTTATCCTCATGGAATTCACCTTTATATATAGTATGTGGTCTGAACCCAAGTTTATTTTTCTCCTTTTTTAAGAGACAGAGTCTCACTTTGTCACCCTCAGTAGAGGGTGTGGAGTCATAGCTCACAGCAAACCTCCAGCTCTTGGGCTTAGGTGATTCTCTTGCCTCAGCCTCCCCAGTAGCTGGGACTACAGGCGCCTGCCACAACACCCGGCTATTTTTTGTTGCAATTTGGCTGGGGCTGGGTTCGAACCTGGCACACTCAGTATGTGGGGCCCGGTGCCCTACTCACTGAGCCACAGGCACTGCCCCCAACTTTATTTTTCTCTAAGTAGTGGTTTCTTGTTTTGTATATCATACATAAAAATTTGATATTCACAATGTTTTATCAAAGAATTTCAATTATGCCAAGCTTCCATTTATATGTGATCTGTCTCTGGAGACCTTCCCTTACGTTCCATTGGCCGGCTGGTCAGTTCTTATATGAGTGCCACAGTGTTTTTACTCTTTTGGCTTTATCGTGTATCCTAACATCTAGCAGAGTGACTCTCTAATCTTATTCTTCTCAAAGTTTTCTTAGCTTTTTATGGATCTTTATTCTTCCATAAATATTTAGAATCAGTTTGTCAAAATGGAATAGCTACAGTTTAAATTGCCTTAAATGTAAAGACTGATTTGTGAAGAATTAAATATGGATAGCACCAAAAAATGTACACTTTTTTTTTAGGAAAAAAAAACTGTCTTTATTTGCAGAAAATACTTTAGAATCTACATAAAACCTACAATAGCATGAACAAGTCTAGGAACACACGTTTTAAGAAAGGAAAAAACTATGTTAAAATTTTAATAGTTAAGTCACGTTGATTTCTGAAATTACGAGAGATTGCATTATACAAGCTAACAAATATTTCCAGTATATATTGAGTGTTAATTTTAACGTATCAGTGACAGAGAATGATTAATTATGATAGAGACAATTATGAGATTAAATCTGATTAGAATGTTTTAATGAAATGGTGAGATTTTAACCAATTCTGTAAGATTTAGACCTTATAAGATAGAACAGTGGGATTTTAGTCCAGGCAAAAAGCAAGTCAGAGGCGCAAAGTTGTATTTGGTTGTATAATTAATATCATTCCTTTTCGTGTCCACTCTGTCTACGCTCTTGAAGTATTAGCAGTAGTTAGATTTAGAGCTAATTATCCATTAAGGCACCCTCTGGATGTTATCCTACAGATTTCAACTTTTTTTCATTCAGGCCTAGTTGTTGGCTCTATTCTGTAACATTCCAATTCCTTAATTAATTCTGAAGTATACGTTTTATTTTTTTATACATTGTCTCAACTTAAATTTTTTGAAGCTTTAAAGAAAACTTATAGAATTATAACTTTAAATTTTTAAGGTGTATAAAAAAGAAAGAAATACAAAAGTAGATTTAAAGGAAAAGGGTTTATATTTTGATGGATAAATCTCAGGCTTATCTGAAAATTAGACTTCGCATGTAAGTGTACCTGCTAAATAACTATGATGTCTATACTTTATTTACCTAAAAAATTATTTTTCTTTAAAAAACAGATCATATCTGAAGATATTAGTGAGCTACAGAAGAATCAAACTACAACTATGGCCAAAATTGCACAATACAAAAGGAAACTCATGGATCTTTCCCACAGAACCTTACAGGTAGTGGTTTGGAATTTTTTCTTCAATATTTGTAAGATTACATGTACAAAGTGTATGCTAAATATAGATTATTAATACCTAGAAGTTGGAGAAGAGGTCTCTGGGGTTACGTGAGGAAAGTACAAATTTTTTAAGTTCATATTGTAGAGAGCGAGAGACAGCAATGAAGAAATAAGGCCTATTGGTGTGAGGAAAAAGCATGTTTTGAGATCACTGATAACTGGTTTTCATAAAATTATAGAAAACCATTTTTTTTAAGTGCTAGAAAAACAAGTGTAGCCATAATGGTTGAAAAATAATTGAATTTCCAAATTAATGAGGAAATCAAAGAATGAATAGCATCAAAACAGCATCAAAAACAGAAATTATAAACTATTATCAAAACAAATATTATATATGAGAATCAGTGGGACACAGGAAAAGCTGTACCCAGAGGAGAATTTAGCCAGTAAAAAAAAACTTTGTTTTAAAAAGACTATAGTAATCAGAACAGCATGGTATTGATATAAAGGTAGACATACAGCCCAATGGAACAGAATAGAGAACACGGAAGTAAAGCCACATAGCTACACACACTGGGGAAAAGGACTCTTTATTCAGTAAATGCTACTGGGAAAACTGAATAGCCACAAAAGAATGAAACTGGATCCCTGTCTTTCACCATATACAAAAATTAATTTCAAGATGGACTAAAGACTTCAATGTAAGACCTGAAACCATATAAATTCTAGAAGAAAATGTTGGAAAAACTCTTCTGGACATAGAGGTAGGCAAAGAATTTATGACTAAGACCCCAAAAGCAAATAGAGCAACAACATAGATAAATGGAACTTAATTAGACTGAAAAATTTCTGCATAGCAAAGGAAATAATAAACACAATAAATAGACAAGCTACAGAATGGAAGAAAATATTTGCAAAACTGTACCCTCAACAGACGATTCAGAATCTACAAGGAACTCAAATCAGCAAGAAAAAAACAACTCCCTCAAAAAGTGGATGACAGACATAAACAGATTTTTTTCCAACAGAAGATGGATAAATGGCCACCAAACATACAAAAAATTGCTCAATATCACTAACCATCAGAGAAATGCAAATTAAAGCCACAATGAGATACCAACTTGCCCCTGTCAGAACAACCATTGTAATATAATAATAGAAAGTCAGAAAACAGTAGATGTTGGCACAGAGGTGGTGAAAAGGAAATGCATAAACATCAGTGGTGGGAACGTAAATTAACAGCCTCTATGGAGAGGCTGTGTTAAAAGACTTAACTATTGAATCTAATAATTCTACTCAAAGAAGTTATTTTATAAAAAAGATACCTATCCCTGAGTGTTATTGAAACACAATTCACAATTGCAAATTGCAACCCTAAGTTTCCATCAACTGGATAAGTAAAATGTGCTGTGCAGGGTAGTCACCAAGTCACAGACATCTGACTGCTGTACAGCTTGCATTTATGAACAGGGGCTATTATAGGTATAGGCACATGTACCTGTTCCAACTTACATACAAATTCAACTTAAGGAACAAACCTACAGAACCTATCTTGTTTGTAAACTGGGACTGCCTGTGTATGTGTGTACCTGTATATATAAAATCATGGAGTACATGATTTGGTTTATGGCTGAGTAAACCATGATTTATGGTTTACTCAGCCATAAAAAAAATGAAGTTGGCGGTTCGAATCCCGCCCGGGCCCGCCAAACAGTGACAGCTGCAACCAAAAAATGGCCAGTCGTTGTGGTGGGCGCCTGTAGTCCCAGCTACTTGGTAGGCAGAGGCAAGAGACTCGTTTGAGCCCAGGAATTGGAGGTTGCTGTGAGCTGTGGGTGCCACGGCACTCTATCCAGGGTGACAGCTTGAGGCTTTGTCTCAAAAAAAAAAAAAAAAAAAAGTCTTTTGCAGCAACTTGGGTAGAACTGGAGACCATTATCCCAATGGAAGTATCTTATGAGTGGAAAAACAAACACTACCTGTTTTACTTATGAGTGATAGCTAAATGAGGGCCTTATGTAGACCAGCAGTTCTTAATCTGTGGGTCATGACTCACAGAAATTTTATTAAAAGGCCACCGCATTTGGAAGGTTGAGAACCACTGATATAGACATAAAGCAGTATAAAGGACATTAAAAACTAAGGAGGGAGAGTGGGAGTGGGAGGGATTAAAAATGTACCTGTCAGGTACAGTGTTCATTATTCTGGTGATGGGTGCACCAAAAGCCATGGCTTCAGCATAATACAGCTCATCCATGTAACAAAGAACCCTTGTTACCCCTAAAGGTACTGAAATGAAAGTAAAGTAATCAAATGCAAAAAAATTATAGAAAAGTAAAAAATTTAGACACTGTAGAAACAATTGGAAAAATTAAAGATCAGCCATGCAAACGGCAGGATAGTTTCATTGCTGAATTTCATCTAACCACTAATGAGCTAACACTAGTGGGGTTTTGTTTGCTTTGAGACACAGTCTCACTTTGTCACTCTGGGTAGAGTGCTGTGGCATCACAGCTCACAACAACCTC
The DNA here is from genome assembly GCA_963573935.1 of Arctocebus calabarensis. NCBI lineage: Eukaryota > Metazoa > Chordata > Mammalia > Primates > Lorisidae > Arctocebus > Arctocebus calabarensis. The sequence continues at coordinate 11,104 of CAUYON010196754.1, forward strand.
AGCCTCCTGGGCTCAAGTGATTCTTTTGCCTCAGCCTCCCGAGTGGCTGGGACTACACGTGCCCACCACAATGCACAGCTACTTTTACAGACTGGGTCTTGCTCTTGCTCAGACTGGTCTCCAACTCTTGAGCTACCCACCTCAGCCTCCCAGGCGTGATCCACTGCACCCAGCCCTTCCAGTGTTTGTTTGTTTTTCAGACCGAGTCTCACTGTGTCGCCCTTAGTAGCGTGCTTGGTGTCACCGCTCACAGCAATCTCCAACTCTTGGGCTTAGGCAATTCTCTTGCCTCAGACTCTCAAGTAGCTGAGACTACAGGCATCTGCCATAATGCACAGCAAATTTTTTGTTGTAGTTGTCATTGTTGTTTAGTGGGCCCAGGCCAGGTTCAAACCCATCAGCCCTGGAATATGTGGCCAGTGCCCTAACCACTGAGCTACAGGTGCTGAGCCCTTCCATATTGAGCTGTAATTCACATACCATACAATTCACTCATTTAAAGTATACAGTTAAGTGGTTTTTAGCATATTCACAGACTAGTGCATCCATTACCACAATGAATTGTAGAACACTTTTATTCCCCTAAAAATTCTGTACCCATTGGCAGTCACTCCCTATTGCACCCCAAACATCTCAATCCTAGGCTGCCAATTTCTGTCTGTATTTGCCTATTCTGGACACTTGATATAAATAGAATCGTATGATGGTGGTCTTTTGTGACCGGCTTCTTTCTTTCTTTTCTTTCCTTCTTTCCTTCCTTCCTTCCTTCCTTCCTTCCTTCCTTCCTTCCTTCCTTCCTCCCTCCCTCCCTCCCTCCCTCCCTCCCTCCCTCCTTCCCTACCTCCCTCCTTCCCTACCTCCTTCCCTCCCTCCCTCCCTCTCTCCCTCTCTCCCTTCCTTCCCTTCCTTCCCTTCCTTCTTTCTTTCTTTCTTTCTTTCTTTCTTTCTTTCTTTCTTTCTTTCTTTCTTTCTTTCTTTCTTTCTTTCTTTCTTTCTTTCTTTCTTTCTTTCTTTCTTTCTTTCTTTCTTTCTTTCTTTCATGTAGAATAAT
>CAUYON010196759.1:0-13625 GCA_963573935.1 Arctocebus calabarensis
GAAAGAAGCAAGAGGGAGGGGTGGGGAAAGGAAGAGCAGAGGAAGGAGTAAGGGGAAGGAGTCTTGGGGTGTGCCACACCTTTTGGGGGCAAAACACGATTGTAAGAGGGTCTTTTCCTAACAAATGCAACCAGTGTAACATGGTTTCTTGTACCCTCAATGAATCCCCAACAATAAAAAAAAAATAGATAAAAAAAAAAAATAAAATGGATATAATACAACACACACAAAAAATGTCTTTCTACTGAAATTGCGCAGAACATGAGTAAAAAATCAATTCTATTTGAAAACACAGCCAAGATTAAATATCCCTATGGGTTTAAAATAAAAGCACACTATGGGGGAAAAGTTGTTCTAGTGGTTACAACACACACCCAAACAAATGAATCTTTTGATTGATCTAAGAATGTAAAAACCCTTGGATGACAGAGCAGTCACAGCGGGGTAGTTAGTACACAGCTAATAGATGATTGTGGTGAGTAAGCAAAATTAATCATTTTCTGTCCTTGCTAATATGACGTGTGTTCTACAAGAAGAAACAATATCATCTATAAGGTAGTACTAAGCAGCATAATTAATAAAATACATTTGAAGGTCAGTGACCCATTTTAGAGTCTTAAATTATATCTTAAATTGCAAGTGTGATGAAATGTTTCTTTTGATACGAATAAATGTGAGTAAATAGACTAGGTTATGGCCAGATGACTCTCAGAGTGTATCCCCTGTAGTACATTCAGCACCCTCTTTGGTATTTAGCCAGATTCACTTGCTTTTCTTCATGCTTAGAGAATACATTGTCTTCTTAAAAAACTCTTTACTCATAAAGTTGTTCAATCGTTTCTCGGCCTTTTGGCTAAGATCAAGTGTATAAAGTTGTTCAAAAATATTCTGGAAAGATAATTTACATTTTTTTAATGATAAAAGGCAAAATAACTGTAGATATTAAAATAAGAGAAAATGTATTCAGGTCAAGTGGGAAATGTGCATCCCTTTCAAATTTTTCTTGTAGAGAAACACATAAAATAGAAACAGTATCAAAACAGTCAAACTTAATTTATAATGAAAAGAAATGCCTGTTACCATTTAATTGGGGAAAAATGAGTGAAAAATTCTTAACTTCAAAGTATTTAATGTAGACAGATTTAATCCTTCCTGGATATGGGTCAAAACAATAAGATGGGTTTCCAATTTGAGAAAGTTCTGATGCTTGTTTAAAAACAAAAAAAATACAATCAACAAATACAACCATAAGTGTTAACATTGAGATATAATTAGTCTGAGAGGAACTGAAATTCAGTGCTGGGGACAAGTCTTATCTCAATTTTTCATTATCAGCAGAGAATATTAATTGGAATCACAGAGCTGAGATCAGTCATTGTTACATGTTACTATAATTGAATGGCCTTTTATTTATTTTCATTTGAGGATCTGAGAAAGCCTAGTTCTTTATGTTTGTTAATCTTGGAATAATAACCCGGATGTTAAAATTGCAATATCTGTGTTGCCCTAGGTATTTAGATTTAGCACAACTAATTTTGATGATAGTAATGATAGGCTTTTTTCAAAGAATAGTCTCTGATATGATTGCTAAAAGTTTGATGCAGGTCAGAACAGACTATACTCTTTCCTTGATCTCTTTTGGTGACAGCAGTAGACAAAATGGTGTTATGGTTATGCAGATACCTACAGAGCTAGTTGGACAGGAGAGTTACGAAAGGTGTTCTAGGACATCTTTCTGGTGCCTGCACCTTGTGCTCTGAATCTGAAAGGCAATGATGAAATGCAGGTGAGATAACAAGGCATTTGCCTTATTGTCTAGTCTTTTTGGAGCCCTGTATTCCCCTCCATCTTTTGACTACTTTCTAATGAGATATTAGAGCTAATCCAACGTTGAAGTTTGAATTATTTTTGTACAACTCTAGCTTTTAATTTGCTTATAACTTGCTAAGATGCATTCAAAATTAATATATAATTGTAAAACAAAATTCATTACTTGGAAACAAAATCTTAGGGTATAAAGATTTCTAATAAATCAGCTGAGGTTGGTGTTTACTACCCTTAATTTAGTAATGAGAATCTTTCTGGAGGATTACTATTATTAGCAGGAGCCTAAGGAGGGGCCAAGGTTGGCTCATCTCTAAATAATATGAGAAAGACCAATTTTTTTCCACAAGTTTCACTTGAAACATATTCCCATAAAACAAGAACATCTTTAATCCCACATTTTTGTGATTTTTCAGCATAATAATCAATATTCATGAATAATAACATGCCCAATACTATTCATGTTCCATAAAAATTACTTTATCTTAGACTTCCCAGTGAGTTTTGAACAGTAAACGAGACTTAAATTTCACCACCAAATTTATTTAGAGCTTACTATTTGCCAGGTGACACTAGAAAAATTATCTTATAGGTGAGGTGGAAGTCACTTTCAAATGCAGTAAAATTATCCTGTAGGTGAACTGGAAGTCACTTTTAAATGCAGTAACTTTGGAGTATATGAAGGCTCCATATTCTCCAGTGGAGTATATGAAGGCTCCAATCACTCCAGAGTGATTTGTGGACATTGATTTTGTGTCCTGAGACTTTACTATATTCCTCAATCACTTCCAGGATTCTTGTGGTTGAGTCCCTGGGGTTTTCTAAGTATAAGATCATCTCATCAGAAAAGAGTGAGAGTTTGACCCCCTTCACCTCCATTTGGTTGCCCTTTATGTCCTTCTCTTGCCTGATTACATTGGCGAGAACTTCCAGCACTATGTTGAATAGCAGAGGCGATAGTGGGCATCCCTGTCTGGTTCCAGTTGTAAGTGAAAATGCTTTCAGTTTTACTTCATTCAGTATACGATATCGGCTGTGGGTTTGTTGGAGATGGGCTCTACCAGTTTAAAAAATGTGCCACCTGTGCCTGTCTTCAGACAAAGGTGCTAAATTTTGCCACAGGCTTTTTCTGCATCTACTAAGAGACCTCAACTACAACCTGAACTTTACCTGACAAGGGCAAACAACGTAACATGATCATTCATACCTTCATATTAATCTGAAATAAAAAAATAATAAATGCAGTATCTAGTGTTAATCATAGTATTTTTTCTTTGAGGGAGGGAACTATTACCTTTACCTTGAAGAGGACAGTGAAGCTCAGGGTATTTATATACTATGCCAAAAGTCACATAGCCTGAGGAGTAGAAGAGACAGATTGAAACCTATATATTTTGACTATAAATCAAATCATCTTTCAAAACACATTTTTAAAAAATTAATTCATAATTTAGGGGATTTTAATAAAATTCTTCAGTAGAAATTCACAATAAGGATTATTTCCCAAAATAGAGCTGGGTAAAAACCCAGAATAAGAACATACTTGACTTACTGCAAAATGAGGGACTATTTTACGGACAACAACATATTCTTCAGAGGGTTAAAATGCTCGTTGGTAATATTTAGTTCACTGAGCCTCTAAGAAACATGCAGCCAGAGCAATTTTGCAACAATCCAAAGACACCTAATTTTCATAGCACATAAGAATTGGAAGTACTCTTACCCATTACATATGTCAACCTCTTCTCATTTCAGAGATGGGGATAAACATCTTTTCCAGGGACAAGTAAATTTAGTGATAGCCCTAGTGACAGGCAGAATTTTGATCTCTGGACTCAGTTCCAGAACTTTTCTAATTTCAGCCCCCGAGCATGAGTTTTGCATGTAGAAGAAATGCAGGTGCCCTGATGTTATTGAGCTATAGAGAATCTGTGGTGGCAAAATACTTTATTGCTATAAAACAAAAAGACTTCTTAGAAGGAAATAGGTGATAAAAGTCCCCTGATTTGACACCTTTCTCAGAAATATGAAATGGAAAAAAAAAAGCCTATAGCTCTTTTGGGTATTTCTTTCTTTTGGTTTAGCCAAATGAAGTATAGCCAAAAAATCTCTTTCTTCTTCTCAATTTCCCTTGAGCCTTTACTGTAAATGAGAGTGGTGTATAATTTTCCTCTCCTCCAATTTCTTCCACACTACAATCAAAGGTCTTTAAGTACCTCTTAGGTATGGGAATCATATTTTCTAGAGAAAATAAAATGAATGGAAACTTACAACATATGCTTTATTCTTTTGAATGGCGATATATTCTCAAAAATCTTGAGAATTTGCCTAATTTTGCATAGAAATTATCTGAAATATTTTAATAGTATCTTAGTTTTGTTCTTTTAAGTTTAGACTAATCTTACAGTTACCTGACATGCTTTATTGTTTCCATTTTTAAGCTAAGTAGAATCCTTTTTCTTTTTTAATATGTTTGGAGATATAATGACTGATAGGGAGCTCTAGGGATAAATTTCTTGAACATACATACTGGTTATTTTATGTGTAAAGAATGACTTAGTCCAAACTGAATAGTAAAGACATTATTAAAAAAATAATATACTCAAAATTTTTGTATTAAAAATATTACATTCCTTGTATAAGTAACTGGTATAATTTATATTTCATAATTCTTGTATTCCATGTTCATTAGGCATTTAACATATTCTAGGCTCTGCTCAAGGTACAAGGAATTTGGTTGTAAACAAAACAGACACAACCACACAGAATTTAGAGTCCAGTGGAGAATGGCCTGGAGCAAACAGTCACATCTACCCCACATATTGATAGCAAAATTGCAACTATGTTAAGTATTACTGAGAGTTAATGCATACAATTGTAAGAGGGATTACCTAAGCAATTAGTAAAGGGATTTATATAAATCAGAATGTCAGGAAATACTTAATTTTGAGGGGAAGAATAATCTAAGAAAAAGCTGACAATTATAGTTGAAGGCAGCACGACATCTTCAAAGAACAGACAAAAAGGCTGTTGTCTCTGGAAAGTGATGAGAAAAGAGTCTAGAACTTCTGGATCAATAGAGGCAAGGAAGCATCTTTGGTCATCATAATGATTGAGCCAGAGATGGTAAGCATTTTGGAACACTAGGAAATCTCCCAAGTGGCAAACTGTCAATCCTAACTCCCACAGTGACACAGTGGAGACATGCAGACCCCTGGGGTGTGTTAAGGACTTTCCCACTCCCTAAAATGGAAATCCACAAAGGTTTGTTTGTGAAGGTGGAAAAAGGGATGATGACAAGATCAAATATATGTTTTGAAAAGAACATTGTGGCTATGAGAACAGATTGAAGGGATCCATGAACAGATTGAAGGAGCAAAACACTTAGGATGTTACTGTAAAGGTCCAGGCAAAACTAAGTGGTGTTCTCAGTGCTTTGGAACTTGTAAAATGCTTAAAATTATTTCTAATCAGCTGAAATATTTTTAATCTTTTAATTTTAATTTTTTTTGGGGGGGAGAGACAAAATCTCTCTGTCTCCTAGGCCAGAGTGCCCTGGTGTTGGCCTAGCTCACAGCAACCTTACATGCTTGGGCTCAAGAGATCCTCTTGCTTCTCAAACTCCTGAGTGGCTAGAACTACAGGTGTGTGTCACCATGCCCAGCTAATTTTTCTATTTTTAGTAGAGATGGGTCTCATTTTTGCTCAGGCTGCTCTTGAACTCCTGAGCTCAAGTGATACTCTGGCCTTGGCCTCCCAGAGTTCTAGGACTACAGGCATGAACAACAGCACCTGGCCTTATCAGCTAGCTAATAGAATTGAACATTAAGCACAAATAATAGTCTATGCTAAGGATGTTCACTTCTTTCTACCTCTAAAAGTTGAGTAGTACATTTACCTGGAATCAGTTGTGCTTGTTCCCCTAAACTATTGGCCATTTAGCTCCTCAACTCATTTTTCTGTTGTGTATAAGTCACTTAATTCTATTGTAAAGGGAACCAAACAAATAGCACCCATGTTGCTCTGCTCCCTCAAGAATGAACATAGTAGTGATTCTCGCCACAGTCTCCAGTATTGGCTTCACACACATCCTTGGTGGGCATAATCATAAAAGTTTATACTTCCAGGGACACTGGAGATGATCTGATTTGGCCATTCTTCTTCAGAGGGAGACTGACACTTAGAAATTAACTGATATGCTCAAGATCACACACCTAGTTAATTTAAGAATTGGACCAGAAACAAATAAGTAGAAACCAAAAAAAATATATGATTTCTAACCTAGTGCTTTTTTTGTCTTCATGTTTTTTCTTGCCAATAACAGGAAGGACCTCAAAATTATTGTTTTCCATCATCTACATTTTGGCAACAAATATTCATGCATTGGAAGTTAAAGAAATCCATGAAAGTTGCTTAAAATAAACAGAATTTTTTTAAGTAAATGGATGTTTTTTAAAAGAGCATAATATTTTATTTGTTCACTTCGATTTTTTAAAATTAAGGTTTAATGCCATGAGGCAAGATATTCATTCACTTGTTCACCACAGGTCTTACCATCACCTATTGTCACCAATTTATATCATCTTCCTGACGCTGCAGGCATTTTCCCATTCATCAGTGAAATTATTACTCTTTTCTCAACCTTCACTCAACTCACATCACAGACTAATCACGCTGTCCATGACCTCAGTCACACAGGGCAGATTGGCACTCGAGTCGTGGTGAATGCTGACAGCTAAGGATGTTCACTTATTTTTACCTCTAACACTGGAGTGGTACGTTTACCTAGAATTGATTTTGTTTGTTCCCCTAAGCTTTTTATAACAACTTTGCTTTTTTCTAATTACATAATTTAAGTAAAATTTATATAAGCTGATGGTACATGAATACAAAAGGTAAAAAGAAATTGTTGTTTCAATACAAGCTAATTTGACTATCTTGGAAACATCCAATAACGGTGAGTTCCCAAATTTGAGCTGGATGTGGATGAGACAAGTATAAAAGATTGCAAAAATATCATTAAAACTTAAAAGCATTTCATTTGTGGACTGCTTTATGTCTTAAAATTCTTGTTCCCCTGTAAAGAAACTAAAACTAAAATTCACAGAGGATTCATCATGGGCCAGAAAACCCACATGAACAACCATCATTAGATCCTCAGAAACATAACTTGGCAAATGATGTACACTTAATTTTCAATTGTACTAAAATAATATATTAATGCAGTATTCTTCATGAGACTCAGTTTTAACCAATTTTTTTATTAAGTGTCTAGTTGGAGAGCTTTTTATATATTCTTAAATGCCAAAATGTCATTTCCAAAAAGTGAACATGCTTTTTATATATGCACATGAATGTACATATTTTCAGCACAATATCTCATAGGATTCCTACTATTTATTATGTATTGGTAGAAGGATAAGAATTTTCACAACAGTTTAGTGCTTACCAAGGACATGTCATCCTAAATGTATTAAATGTGTTCAATATTTAGTTTTCAACTGAGTAAAGGCAGATACTGGAATGAAACAGTTTCTAGGTACGTATTTATTATGATTTCTAAATTGTATGCCCCAGAAAGAAGTACATTTTATATAGATAAATATGTATAAATAAACTTGTCAGTTTATAGTCTTTTCTGCCTTAAGTAAATATTTCATGCCTTTGATTGTACTTACATTTTGACACATTCCAACACTATAACATAAACTTGACCAACATAACAAATTTGTGTAATAGTTGAATTCTTTGGCAATTTTTAACATGACAGTTTCAAGGTCTGTCAAACCCATTTGTGCAGACTTTAACTATGACTGGTAATACTCACACCCTAGCCCTTGAATCTGACTTTAGAAATCCAAGTGTGTTAAAAGTTGTCACTGCAAATGTTGAAAAGCTCATGAAATTTGGTTTTCTTCCAAAAGTTAGTTTATCCTCTGAAGTTGGGTTATTTTGGAACTGTGGCTCGTGTAAACTTCTGCTTAAACAATCACACAGCTTATGATCTCCACTGATGTACTGAAATCTATCCAAGAGTCCAGGACATCTTTTGGTTAAGCTAAACAGAAAATGGCAGCTGTTTCTGTAGCAGTACGGGAAATCCTATTTTTTAATAGGAGGCAAAGGAGGGGGAGAGGAAGAGAAAGAAGGAAATAATCAGATGATTGAAACAAAGAAAGACATGTTTGTTTTTGGCTAAAGAAGAGGATGGCTGCCTCTCTGAAGAGGTACTTCTTATTTCTGTAGTCTTTAATTGTAAATCTTCTGGTCTCAGAAACCGCGTGTGTCTGGAGCCAGGCTCAGGAGTAGGATAGCTCTTTAGTTCCAGCTACTCATGAGGCTGAGACGGGAGCACCGCCTGAGCCCAAGAGTTCAGAGTTGTAGCGCAGTGTGTTATTCATAGGAGGCAGGCAGGGACGGGAGTGGGGGGCTGGAAGGACAGAAAGAGATTGATTTTGTATGCAGTTTATACTTGTCTTCTCCAGGAACTTGAAGTTACATTAATAAAAATGTCTGAGCAACCACTGTTGGCCACAATGAGTCCTACTGTCCTCAAATTCTTATCAGTGTCACTTATTTTCATTTTCTCATCTTCTGTCTTGAACAATCACACATTACTCCTTCATTCTTTTGTTCTTAAAGTATTGGGTCGTTACCATGAGCTAGATACCCTGCTGGGTTCTGGTGCTATGAAAATAAGTCACACCTGGTTTTCCATCTCTAAGGCTTATCATCCTATTTTCACAGCAGGATGATGAATTCTTTGAAGTCAAGCACCTGTATTATTACTTGAAATCACAGACTCATAGAATTTTAGAGTCAAAAGGGGCCTTAGGCATAATATTCTGGATCAACCCCCAAGCACCGAGCTCTCCCACTAGGACTGGGACCCAAAATGTTGAAGTGCCCACAATTATTTACCTCCTTCCTTCTGAGATCCTGTTAAAAGGACACACATTAACAAATACACGGTGCTAACTATATGCCAGGCCCAACTATATGAATTTTACACAACGTATTTAAGCCACATGACAGCCCTGTGAGGCAAGTACAACCTTATTATCCCCATCTCATAAGAGGAAACAGAGGCCCTGAAAGGGTTTAATCCCCCCGGCTGGAGTGGCTGGACAAGTGGGCATAGATAGGAGTTGGCAGTCTGCTTTCTGAGCCTGCTCTTCATCAGGTGTGGCTCTGCTTCTGTAGATGCCAAGAAAGGCATTTTAAAAGGCAGTTTATAAACAAGGAAGAAAGGCAGCTCTATTATTTTTCACTATCCGATATTTTTAAGCCAAGTGATACTGTGTAAACTGATTTCCTCTACTTTATTTACCAACATGGCAACTTGGCTTTTTCCAAAAATTCTCAAAAGAATATGCCGTAAGTTCTAGTTGTAATTTCAGCATTTAATTCATTGCAGCTTTGTTCTAACAGAGTAGATGCTTTACGGACATGCCTTTTTTAATGAGGACACGATGATCTCATTTAAAGGTTCTATGTCCTACGGACCACAAACATGCGTGGTTGGAATAATGGCTTCTTCGGTGACCATAGCCGTGAGGGAAAGGGAAATGCCTTTTATCTGAAAGCTAAAAGAAATCAGCATTCAGCAGCAGACACTTATGCCATAACCAAGCAGTGGAAACCTGAGTAGTTAGATTTTAAGTACTTCTGGATGAAATGCCTGGGAAATCCATCTTGAATGGATGAAAGTTAAGGGGGGTAGGTACCTTATCTTCCCTGTATCTTTCCACTGTTTAGTATTTAGATAAAATTTGCTGTTTCATTCACTGAGTTCTATGTCTAATTTGGTTGTTTTATTCAGGATCTTTCAAGTATTTAAAATGTTTAGTAAGGTAAAAAGGTTTAGAGTTTTTCTGTACGAGAAACTGATGAACCACAATGAAAGGTAACTGCTGTGCGCCTCTAGAATTGGGAGTTTGGGCTGCGGTGCCTCCGAGTTCATCCAATCAGGTGTTTCCCCACGTGGGTTCGCTTCTCTCCACATCAGCCAATAAAAACTCAGGGAGTGCGTGACCTCCTCTCCCAACAAGGCTGTTTCTGTGCTGTGCTCAGTGAAAAATTAGAGAGGAGAGAACTTCGGCAGAATTCTTCATCTTATGGTTTGACGTCACGCTAACTCTTAGTTAGTGGAGATAATGTTCAGATTGGCACCCAAATGTTAGCTAAGACCTAGACTTCTGAAGTTGCTCATTTTCTCTGAGATTAAACATGGGACACTGGTCTTAAGAAGGCCCTGTGTCCTCAGGTGCAGCTTGATTTTATTTATTTGCTTCTGCTTGAAAAAGGAGCCCTTCAAATTGTGGAGTGTCTTATTTTCCAGTGTCTCTTGTATTGCTATTGAGTTAGAAAAACACGTCTATCTATAAAAAGGAAAAGAATTTGTAGAAACCGATAAACTGGAGATTGTACTTATGCCTGGGATATTGACTTTTCTAATTATCACCAGTTGATAGAACAATAACAAATTTAAAATTCCAGCCCAGGAAAAGGCAATTTAGAAAAGAAATATAATGTTCAATAAAATAATTAAGACAATATCTATCTTATCTGTTTCCAGGGCCTCAGAGATATTATTCATGGATCTTAAACTATAAAATTTTAAATTTGGAGATTTCTATTTCCACATGACATGTTTGGGGTGTTGAACTAGAGTTCAAATAAAGTGACATCATTGCCTAAGACTTATATTTTCATGTAGTATATTTGTAATGTAAAGGTTGTGTGCATTACTTTAACAATTTATTGGTATTAAAAGTGATTGACCCTAACTGAATATTATACAGATGTATATATTATCTGTATAATATTCAGTTAGGGAACAATAGTAAAAATAGTGCAGTAGAAGTCCAGTAGTTTAGGGTCCAATCCTAAATCAGCCATTAATTAGCCAAATCTTTTGTCTTCTCTGGACTTATGTTTTCTTCATTGTAAAACGATGGTGCTCTCGAAAGCGTTAAATTCTATGAGTCCCTGATGCTCTAGGATACATGTATTATTTCCGATATGCAGGGAAATGTAACGTTTTTAAAAGTAATTTTAGGAATAATGGAACAATTGGGGACATCTATAAATCCTTACTATACATTTATTCTATTTCATTTCTTAATTCAATTTTTAAAACTTCATCTTTCAGAAATAGGCACTTATTACAAGTCATTCTATTAGGTCACATGTCACTTGCCTTGCTGTTCACTGCATTTGCAGAATTGTGTAATATCTCCGGAGTGCCACAGAACTAAGCTGGGAGGTTTTGCAATTTTGCATAGTTAAAAGATAGTTGTACTAGCTGGTGGTCCAATTCCTACAACAGTCCTGAAAGACATTTGCTTTCATCTAGTAACTGGCTACCATGGTGGTAACACATGATTTTTAAACAGCTGTCACAAGCTAAACACAAAACAAAACAAAAAAGCCACCCTCCCACACTGTGTACAGACAGCTTGCCAATTGCTGAAATGACTCCTTCCTAGAGTATTTTAACAAACGTTGTTTTCTTTTTTGTTCTTCTGAATGTTGTTGCAATTAAACAGAAAAACAAAACTCAGACAAGCTGGCTTCATGTTTCCCATAAGCCTAACTCTCAAAATTTTCTAACGGGATCACAGCAATTAGTGGTTTCCAGATGCATTTTAAATGTGTTAATTGCCTGGAGGAATTGGCTTTTAAAACATACACAAATCTTCAAATTCTTCAATCTCAAGATTGTACCACAAGTCCCACGAGGTACTATGCTGTCTGTGTAATGTTGTTCACAGTTTGGGCTTAATTTGAAATTAATAGCAAATAGGAAAAAATGAGAAATGAAAAATTTCTGCCTTAATCACAGTTTTTTCTCCTTCTCTTTTAACTTGCCCCATTACCAGTTTCCTTGTTATCCTGAAAACCATAGAAATAATCAGTAACTCCTCCTGGAGAAAAAAGTAGGTACGAATGGCCTTCTAAGAAGAAAGCTCTTGGTGTCATTGGGCCAGTAGGCACTTCTGGAGAACTCACTTCTGTATTCTGGCTAATTAAACTACAAACATGTCAGTCTGACAATTTTAGCAGTTTACACCTTGTATGTGTGTTGGAATGTCTAGCTTTCTTTCACTTGCTCCTGGATAATTTCTACCTGTCACGAGAATCTGCCTTAACTGAAAGATTGAGGCTGTGTTTACACCCAGTGTTTCACCTTTGATTGAAACTAGGCAGAAGGTAAGCTTGTGGTCTGTCTTCTCGTATCTGGCAAGGCTGAAAACAAGACATGAGATTAAAAACATGGCTTTCAATGGAAAAAAATGCATTTAACAGGTGTTTTCTCCTTCAGTGACTGACATAGATAACTTCCCTTGAGACACATCTGAGCCTCCCGTAAATACTTTATGTTTTTTTTCTTTTAGATTCCATGTGGTCAGCTCATGAACCAAAATGAGAAACTAGTAATGTTCACCAATCAGTATGAAGATTTGGAAAGGTAATAACATTGTATTTAGAAGTTATATGCCTTTAATAGCAATATTCTAATTGGAGCTCTTCTGCTTTCCAACAAAGATGGTAACATCTATTAAGAGTAGATGAGAACCTGTCTGGGTGAAACCATGTAGAAAAGATAGAAAAAGATGAGGACTAACAGTGTGGGCTATCTGAATCCATTTTCTTTCACTTATCCAAGGGGCAAGAATCATGGTAGACAATGAAGGTTATTAGATTTATAAAGTATTCGGTAAACTTCCATTAGGAATCCCTGGGTCTTAGGATAATTTCTCTTTAATGACACAAATTTTCTCCTAGGAAATAACTATTTCAGCAATAAGGCCAAGAGGTAGCTATATCTTTTCTCCTGATTTGTTTAATCCTTAGTTCAGATACAAGGCGAGACAGTTACTAAGTTTCATATCAAAAAAGCTCTTCCTTAGCCACTTTCCACATTCTTTCAGTCTTTCAAGGTTTTTCTCAAGTCTCACTCTATTTGTTGTCCTATAGAGTTATTTCTTTGATTTCTGATTTGGCACCTTTTGTGTACAAGTTATTGTGTGAGCTGCTTGCAAAAGGTCAATCAGATCCAGACCTTACTCTGGACCTGTTTGCAGAGTAGAAGTACAAAGCCACACACAAACCTGAGCACAATGTATTGTGGGATGTTTGGTCTTAAGAGAGACACAGATAAACTGCTCTGGGAAGTCAGAGGAAGGTGAGATTTCTAGAGATTAGGAGAGAATGCACCAAGAAATTGTTTGACCCAATTTCTGGCAAAGGCAAAATGAGAAGAAAGATGGAATAAGAGATTTTTTTTTTTTAAATGAAACTCAGGCAAGGCTCAAACTTGCAGCCCCTGGTTTGCAAGGCCAGCGTTGTAACCACTGAGCGCAGTGCTCAGCAAGGTAGAACAAGAGGAACAAAGAGTGTTCCAAGCGGAAGGCAGCGTGTGTGTGAAGATGTAGTGGCAGGAACGTTGGGTACTTGTTTCAAGACCAGATATCAGTTCATTTGGCTTCCACATCTGTCTTGTGGCATAAGAGAAGGAGACTCAGTTGGCACGAGAGAGGACAGAATAGCTGGGAATGTTTCCGTTTAGAACGACAAAACTTCTCTTTTGCAATACCTTTCAGGTGAAGACTAATTTATTTTTTATTTTTATTTTATTTTATTTTATTTTTTTGAATCATAGCTGTGTACATTGGTTCAACCATGGGGTACAGTGTGGGGGCTTCACATGCAATCTGAGATATTTTATTAACCCGATTGACATACCGTTCATGATATTTTCTCGTTTACTATATGAAAACATTTTTGATCCGTAC
>CAUYON010196760.1:0-26099 GCA_963573935.1 Arctocebus calabarensis
TGAGATGTGGTTGATTTGGGAGTATGATCCATGGGCTGATGAGAAGAATGTGTATTCCGTTTTATTGGGATGAAATGTTCTGTAGATGTCAGTTAAGTCCAAGTGTTGGATGGTTAAATTTAAATCTATGATTTCTTTGTTTAGCTTCCTTTTGGAGGATCTGTCCAACACTGTTAGAGGGGTGTTAAAGTCTCCGACAACTATAGTTGTGGAGGAGATTAAGTTGCTCATGTCTGTTAGAGTTTCTCTTATAAATTGAGGCACATTCTTATTGGGTGCATAAATATTAATAATTGAAAGCTCATCATTTTATGTATTACCTTTAACAAATATAAAATGTCCATCCTTATCTTTACTCACTTTGTTTGGTTTAAAGTCTATTGTATCTGCAAATAAGATTGCAACACCAGCTTTTTTCTGTTTTCCATTTGCCTGAAATATGGATGTCCATCAGAATATCTTATTTTCTAAGAAAGATTTTATTTAGTACTTCTAAATACTGTCTTCTAAATGTTTTCCTAGGCTTTCTTTTCTGCCCACTTATTCAGAACATCTTCCCCCATCTTCTTTCATTTTTTAAAGGGTCATCTTTTGAAGTAGAATGTACATACGATTGAATTTTACCTCTCAGTAGACAGTTGGACAAGTTTAAGAAAATGTATACAGTTGTGTAACCAGCACTGTCCACCATCACTTCAAATCATTCCTTTTGTGATCCTTCATAGCCAGACCACTCCCAACCCCAGCTCCTGGAAGACAGTGGGCTATTGTCTGTTCCTGTAATTTTGATTTTGGAGAATGTCTTTCCTTTTTAAAGCTAAATAATAGTCCATTATATGTAGATTCCATATTTTGCATATCCCTAATATATGTATATATAATTTTTTTTAGTTCCAATAAAACTTTATTTACAAAAACAGATGGAAGGGTAGATTTGCCCAATACTCCATAGTACAATATCGGTGAAAATATAGGACATACAGATTAAGGAAATGGAATAGGGTTCCCGGACTAGACCCATACATATGTGGCCAAGTGATTTTTTTAAATTTCAGATTGATATGAGGGTACAAATGTTTACTTTGCACTGTTTTCATTTCTGAGGTAGAGTTCAAGTTGCAGTGAAACCCTTCATATCCATAACTACATTTTATATATATTTATTGACTTGTTTACTTTTATCTCTTCTCCTAAAACGTGTGCTCCATGAGGCAGGGACTTCTTCCTCACTGTTATATGCCACAGCAGGTGCTCAGGAAACATTGCTTTAGTGAATGAATGAATGAATGATTATCTAATCCAATTTTAAGCAAGAATGCAGGGTCAGGAGTGCTTGATTTCAGCTCAAGAGAGCAAGGACAGTTTCATCATAGAAGAAATGTCTGAGCCTGGACAGATGGGCCAGTGCTGGTTTCCAAGCCAGGACAAGGTGACCAGACTTTGTTTCACCACTAAATGGGATGCACTGAAGGTGTCAGCCTACAAATATAGCCAAAATTATATTTTAAGGAAGATGGTTATTTTGTCACTATTTCAGGTGGCACACTCCAGCCTTTTGCTGTGAACACTATAACTCTTGGTGCTCCTGAGCGTCTTTGCCACATTGAGCATCTGTGCCTGCTCTGGCTGAGGCTGCCTCTGCCTCATAGGGAACTGGCGGCCCGCTGCGGACAGCTGCACATGTGCTGGGGCTCAGGGTCGGGTCTGGCCATCGGTTCTTGCACCTTATTCTTAAAACCAGAGTCAGCAAGGCAAAGGCAAAGGGACCTCTGGGTTTCTTCCTGCCTAGAGCTGCCACAGCAAAGCTGCCGTGTTAGTGCCCAGAGACAAGAGCCAGCAGCAGACGTGATGGGTCCCAGCGTTTGGGACGGAGGCACTGGGCAAGCAGCTCTCTCAGAGACACAGCGTCTGCCAGCCAGTGGGATTCGGGGACATTGTCAGTGGCAATGCAGCCTATACGCTTGATTCTTAGACCTCATGGAGATTCCCTAAAATCCTCTTAATAAACTCCTTTTCTGCTTTAATTAACCACATTCAGTTTCTGTTGCTTATAACTAAAACCCTCGCCAATAATGCTCCTCTGCTTGGAGAGCTAATTCCTCGCAATCGAACCCGCAGCACTCAGCCTGAGGTGGGCTCTCCACAGGTATTTGTCAGATGAACACATTTAGAATTTAAAACTCGAGTATTTAACAGCAACAACTCTCCTTTAGAAAATACTCAGTCCAGACACGATTAGAAAACTCCGCCTAAGGTTGTAATTCACAAGAACAGGCCTGATCCAGGCCCGGAGATTCCAGACGACAGAGCTCCGTGGTAACCAGACTTGGGAGGAACACGGGGTAGAAACAGGCAGAAGTGGTGGGATTAGAGAGGCAATGAGAAGAAAGGATAAAACTTCTGTGCACAACCGTCTCCTTTCCCACCACAGGGCACAGACGTTGCTCCCTGGTGACTAAGAGTGCACAGAACTGTGGCTCAGGGACAGAACCGTTCCATTCACTGATGCCAGGAAGTCATGGAGAAGACTTCCGGAGGGTGGAATCTGGGATTTGAGAAAGGTACTGTGGAACCATAGCGGAGCTCTTATTTTTAATAAAGGTCTCTCTCTGGGACTCCTTAGGCTAATGGTGTGAGAGGGTAGCAAATAATCTGAGGGTCTATCTCATCCAGCTCTCAGACACAATGATGTGTGTAACTAAAAGATATTATCTGTTAATAATGTTATTCCATTTCTCTGCTTGGAGGGCTGTTCTGGATGCAGTGGGGATGACATTTGCTCTGTGCTGCACCCTTATGTTGATGGAGGCTGGAAACTCTGGGAGAAGCAAGCTCCAGTCAAGAATTCCCACGGTGACCGAGGTGCAGGCCCTCTCTGGGGCTACTCCACTGCGTCTCTGCCACAGGCCCCCCAACCTGGGCCCAGAGAGGTCGGATGCTCATCTGGCCCCTCCGATAACCGTCTACATCTCTGTGCACTTCACTTACCCGTTAGGACTAAGAGCTATGCCTTCTCGCTCAGCACGTGGGCTATAATTCAGGGAAGAGCTTCGCCCCTCACTTCCAGAGCTTCTTCAAAGTCAAGGTCTCTGAACCACACGCTGCTCAAACACACTCTTGTTGGGACATGAGCTTGCTCAACAGGGAAAAGCACTTGCTTATTAAGCAACTATTTGTGTGTCTACACTCACTTCTAGTTCCTTGCCTCACCAGGCCCCCCAAATCTAAACGATTATGTGGAGACCTTTGCCCAACCCTGACTGAATGAAAGACTGACCCTAGACCACTGAAGGCTTGTAAAGGGCTGAAAGATGCCCCCAACCCCCCCCCAAACAAAGATACACCTACCTCTGATCCCAGGAAGCTGTGAAGGTGACATTGTCTGGGAAAAGGCTCTTTGCATGTGTAAGTGAGCTTCCTAAGATGCGATCACCCTGAATCAGCAGGGTGGGCCCTAAATCCAGTGACCAGTGCCCCTAGGAGACACAGAGACAGAGGGGAGGAGGCAATGGGGAGGTGGCAGCATATGGGCTGATATGTCCTCGGGTCCAGGAATGCTGACAGCCACCAGGGCTGGAGGAGGAGAGAACAGATTCTCCGCTTAAGTCCCCAGAGGGATCATGGGCCCATCAAATTTCACATTTGTGGCCTCCAGAATTATGGGAGAATGAGCTTTGTTTGATTTGTTCCTCTGTATATTTTTGGGGTGCAGTGGTGTCAGCCCAGATCACAGTGACCTCAAACTCCTGGGTTCAAGTTATCTTCCTGCCTCAGCCTCCCAAGTAGCTGGGATGACAGGCTCTCGCCACCACATCCAGCTGTTTTTTTCTATTTTTAGTAGAGAGAGGGTCTCCCTCTTGCTCAAGCTTGTCTCAAACTCCTGGGCTCAGGGGATCCTCCCACCGCAGCCTCTCTGACTGCTGGGGTTACAGCCATGAACCACTGAGCTGGGCTGAATTTTATTGTTTAAAGCCTCCCTGTTTCCCGTTACTTTTACAGGAGCCCCAAGAACACTAACCCCTGGCTCACCCTCGCCTCAGAGGGGCTCCCGGTCTTCCTCCCCGAGGCTGCTGCACCTCCAGTCTTCCCGTGAGTCCGTGTCTCCGTCTTTGGCTGCTTGGCTAGACCCTTGAAGACGTTCCGCGCTCTCCTCTCTTTCGCTCTTATTTCACAGTCGGCCTGAGACAGGAGGCAGATGCCCTGCAGGTGGTTAGGGCAGGGTCAGAAGGAGAAGTCACAAGACTGTGAATATGTTTAGCTAAGATAAATGGCCCTGTGCTAGGAATTCTCCGTCCATTTCCCAGAAAATCCATGAATATTCCACCCCCAGCCTGGCATATTCCTGAGGGATTAGCATAAAGGGACAGACTGTAACCCTGGTGGCCCTGTTCCCCCTCAGATCAGTTTGCTGTCGTCTTTCCTTACTTGTGTGCTGTTTTCAATAAGCTTCTCTGCTTTTGCTCATGTCTCATGTCTGAGCTCTTTTCTCTCACCTGTGCCCCTGGGCTGGAATTCCTTCCTGTGCAGACAGCAAGACCCCTGTCCGTCCGCATGGGCAGTCAGCTGTGCTGGTGTCAAAACCAGGATGACAGCGTGTAGCCTTCTCTGTAGGAGAATGAGCCCAGACTCTGCACAGCCCTGTCACCTCCTCTGCTTCTACATCCTGGGCTGTCGATGTACCCTGTCCTTCCACTGCCTCTGAGTCTTTTCTCCTTGCAACAGGCAAAAAGAGCCTATTAAAACCTTAGTCGGATCACGTGACTTCTTGGCTCTCAGTTTCTCACATATGGTACCTGCCCCGCACAGCGCCACCTCCCACACCACTCCTCTCTCTTCCCCTTCCCCTCTCCCCTGTCACTCACACGCTCTCATTCATTCCCTCCAGCAGTTTCCCCCCAGCCTCCTGGCTGTTCCTGTAAAAACCCAGGCTTGTCCCTGCCATGGGGCCTTCGCACAGGTCATTTGGTCTCTAAAGAATATCCTGGCCCTGACATGTGTAGGACTTTCTCTCTCTCCTCCTTTAAATTTTTTGTTCAAATGTTACTTTCCCTCTAAGATCTCTCCTGACCACTCTTTCAAAATAGCTATATCTCCTCTAGCATTCCTGTTCTTTCTGACGTGACCTGGCTCTTAGATATTTGTTTAACTAAAGCCTTTTTTAATTTTCTTTTTCTTTAAACATATCCCCTTCTATCATGCTGTACCCATTGTTTATGCACTGTGTGTCTCGTCTATGGTCTGTATCTCCCTGTAACATAAACAGGCCAGCAGGAATTTTTACTTCCTTCATTCCCTGATATATCACTGAAAAGTGCCAGGTGCAGGGTAGGCCCTCAATAAATATTTGTTGAATAAATAAGCAAAATAAAAAAGTGTTAATGATTTTTTCATAATACAGTGTGTTTGCCAAGGTCCCCAAATAAATGAAATCATGTGGCCATCAAAACTTATTGTCTGTGGTGTAGCATTTTGAAATATGAAGATATTCGGCTTTGCCAAAATGGTTGTCATTTTTTGGGGTCTTATCAGCTACATTTAGCGGCCCTCCTCCTTTGTAGAATGTAGTTGATCACTTACC
This sequence comes from Arctocebus calabarensis, assembly GCA_963573935.1. Classification (NCBI taxonomy): domain Eukaryota; kingdom Metazoa; phylum Chordata; class Mammalia; order Primates; family Lorisidae; genus Arctocebus; species Arctocebus calabarensis. The sequence continues at coordinate 5,579 of CAUYON010196760.1, forward strand.
GCTGACAGCAGCAGCATTTTTCTTCCCAGTCTGGACTAAGATAATCATTGCAAAAGGCCACACTGAGAACATTTGTAGCCGTCACACACACTCCAAAGGATAGGCTAGATTATGCTGCAGTAACAAACAGCCCCGAGATGTCAGAGGCTTGAAACAGAAAGAGAGTTTGTTTCTTGTTCACACCAATCTCACCGCATGATTTTTTGCTCAGACCAAGTGACTGTCCAGAGGCTCATCTTTGCACCTCCATATCTAAACTGTGCTGCCATGGCCCACCACCTTACAGGGGAAGAGCATCTGGAAGCCTCTTCCATAGGCATCTAAATGCTTCCAAAAGCAAGTGACACCAGTCACTTCTGCTTCATCTCATTGGCCAAAAGCAGTCCCCTGGCCATGCCCAACCCCAAAGTCAAGGAAGAGGGGACCCAGAAAGGAGGAGAATCAGAAACCTGAAATACTCACAAGTAGCATTATACATACCACCACAAGTGAAGTTGAGCACCTTTCGTGTTTTTTTGAACTCTTTGTTTATATCTTTTTTTAATTTTTCTAATGAATGGTTTCTTGGACTGATCTCTATGAATTTTTTATATGATTAGAGAGTAAATCTTTTGCTTCTGATAGAAGTCACCAACATAATGTTACTATTTTTCTTTTGACTCTTGATTTTACAGTGCTTCATTCCATGCAGAGTTTAACATGTTTTTAAAACCTTTTCTTATAAAAATAAAACAGAGATACAGAAAGAAATACACAAACGAGGTGTGCAGTGTACTGTCCTAAGTGATTGTAAGGCAAATGTCCTTGTAAAAATTGCCCAGGTCAAGAACTGCCTCCCCAAAGGACCCTCCATCTTCCTATTCCAATCTCAACCTTCCTTTCTCTCTTCAAAAAGTACCCGCTTTCTTGAGCTTTGTGATTATGACTTTCCAAGTGTTCATATACATTCAATGTGGGTTTTTTCTGGTTTCTCACTCAACAACAATAAACACAGAAGACTCTTGTGACCACATGTGTATTGGGGGGGTCCCCACCAACATGTAGGCAATTAATTACGTATCTATAATTTAATTATGTAATTCAATTCAATTCTGACACTAACTAAAGATGGCATCAGGTCCCAAAGGTAAGGGGCTCAGTCCCCAGACTGACACCTCCCCCGTTTAAGTGCCAATTGCAAGCTCCTGGTTGTTTTACCAGTTGGTGCTTCTTTCCAGCTGGCTACAAATTGGAGTTTGGCTTGCTTGGTTCGATTTGGTAGAGTGGGCTCATAGAACTCAAGGAAATATGTATGTTTATGTGTTAATTGTAGAGATCAATTACAAAGGACAAGGAAGAGACACAGGGTGTGATATGGAAAGGGGCATGGTGCTCCCATGTACTCCCCACCATGTACCATCCTCTAGGACTGCTCCATGGAAACTCTCCTAACTCTGTTCACTTGGGCCTTTTATGGAGACATCATTGGGTAGACATGATTGACAGGAGTGTGCAAATGTAACTGGACAAAAGGGGATGATCTGATGCTATAAACTGAGGGGGAGCTCAGCAAAGCCTGTCTGTTCAGGTTCTTCCTCACCTCTCCACATTCCTGCTCCTGGGGAGGTGGGGGCAAGACCCCTTCTGAGATGGGGGGTCTTACTTGAGTCATTACAGAAGTAGTGAGATGCACAAAAATCGAGAATCATAAAATCTGCATGGATGGGCACAAATGAAGCCCTCACAGCAATAAACTGAGCCAGGTAAAACTTGCATGGGTGAATCAGAAAGGTTGCTGTCAGCTGTGTTTCTTGGAAGCAAAATAATGCATCATAAACATAGTGTGTCTCAAAACTTCATGCTGACCTACTTATGACCTACAATCAGACAAGGTAGGGCAGAGAATGTCCTCATGGTCAGCTCCATGCCACAAAGGTGAGGGGGAAGATTCCTGCCTTGAGGAGCAGGTGCAAGGAGGGCAGGAGAAGGTCAGAGGGGAAAATTCTGTTCTCTAAGGCTGATTGTGAGGCCTTCAGTGCCCCAGCATTGTAGCAAGGGCTATGGGAGTTATGGGTCCAGAACCCAGGATGAAAACACATGTACGTGTGTGTGTGTTTATCATAATGTCACAGACTTCCTTGCATTTTGTAAGGGCACAATAGTTCCATCTTGCCCTCTTGCCCACTTGCTATGTACCTTAGCTCATAGAGAGCAGGGTATGTCTTCGGAGTCTCATTTAATCTCAAGGTTTCCTTTCTATCCCTTTCTTCTTTTTTTGCAATTTATCTGTTCAAAATCTGGGACATTTTTGCCTGACTGCATTGACACAGTGCTATTCAGCACATTCCTGTGGCCTCTGTATTTCCTGCAAATTGGCAACTGGACCAAAAGGCTTGATTAGACTTGGATTTGATCTCGTTGGCAAGACTAGATGGTGACTCTTGTCTGCTCCCAAGGGCTAGAATTTCTAGTGCAATGTTAAATAATAGCAGTGAGAGTAGACATCATTATGATGTTGCTGATTTTAGTGAAAATGTCTCTAGGATAATACCATTAAAAATGACTCTGGATTTTAAACAGGGATGAATGTATTTCACCAGGTTATCCATGTTAGATAAGGTAGTGTCATCTAATCCTATTTGTTTGAGTGCTTTTTAAAAATTAGAATGGATGTTGAAAATTTTCAAATGTCTTTCAACATGAAATACAGATGAGTTCTTAAAATTCCCTGTGAATTAGGGCATTTATTAGATTTCTTCCAACTGAATTGTTCTTATACTCCTCACATAATAACCTACTTGGCCATGACATATTTGAAAATGTTACTAGATTCATTCACTAAAATATTTTACTTAGAATTTTTGCATCTACATTCATGGATGAGACTGGCTTGTAGTTTATTATTTATTACTATTATAATTAGCAGTAGAAGTATCCTTTCTACTATTACTGCAATCTTTTGGGTATTAATATCAGGGTTACACTCTGTATAACGTTTTCTTCTTTTTCTGCTCCCACTCTACTTGGCTGGCACAGATACTCTGGTAATTATTCCAAGGAAAAGTAATAAGAATGACATTTCCTGAGTTCTTTCATGTCAAATTGTTTTTGTGGATAGCCTTTATACTGAAGTCCAGTTTAGCCAGATATAAAATCAAAGCTCACCACACCTTATTTCCATGCAAATATTGTAAGGATTTCTCCGTTTTCTTTCTCTCTTCTCTTTTTTTTTACTTGATATTGATGTAAAGATATCTGAGGTCTACTTACATTTTCTTCTTGAGGGTCTTCCCTCTTTTAGATGACTGCCACTGGGACATTTTTCTTTGTCTTTGAAGTTTAGTAACCACCGAGGAATATTTAGTGTTCACTATTCTGAGTCACCTGGTGTGTTCTTTTATTCCATAGGTTCAAGTCTTCTTTATTTATTTATTTTTTTTTTTTATTTTTTGAGACAGAGTCTTACTTTGTCACTCTGGGTAGAGTGCCCTGGTGTCACAGCTCACAGTAACCTCAAATTCTTGGACTCAAGTGATTCTCTTGCCTCAGCCTCTCAAGTAGTCGAGATTACAGGCTCCTGCCACAGTGCCCGGCTATTTTTAGAGACGGAGGTCTCACTCTTGCTCAGGCCAATCTCTAACTCCTAAGCTCAAGCAATCCACCTGCCTCGAGCTCCCATAGTGCTGGGACTATAGGCATGAGCCATCACGCCCAGCCTTCAAGTCTTTATATCAAAGAAGTTTCCTTGAATTTTATCTTGAAATATTTCTCCTATCTCATTATGGTTCTCTTCTTCAGAGACTGAATCACATATATGCGGGATCCCCCATCTTCTGTATCATTCACTCTCTACCCTACTTGAGAACAGTGTCTCTTTTAGGTTTGTCCTGCTTTTCTTTTCTTCTCTCCCCTTTGTGAGCAGTAGGCTAGAATTATTTTGTTATTTATTATTATTATTATTGGCATTATCTAATTCCATCTACAGTTCCTAGATGTATTTACTTTTTTCTTCCACTTCATTCCTGAGCTACGTCAACTTTGTTTTATCCCCTGCCCCCTCACCTGAGATTTTGAATATTTTATTTATCATCTTCATTTGGAGATTTTTGCATTAAATGTGTACAAATTCATGGTGTAATCTTTGTTTGCAATTTTTATCTATATACCATGGGGTGATAGGTAGGATAGCAGGCCCCAAAGTATCCATGTCCCAATTCATGGAGCCTGTGAGCATGTTTTTTACATAGCAAAAAGGATAGCATCAAAGTTGCTAAGCATAAGACTTTAAAATGGGGAGAATACCCTTAATTACCCGGTGAGCCCAATGGAATCTCAGGGTCCTTCAGTATGGAAGACAGAGGCAGAAAAGTCCATGTCAGAAGGAGGTAATGTAATGAAAACTCAACTTGCAATTGTGCCTTTATTTTGTTTTTAATTTAATTCACTTTAATTTTTATTAGATCATAACTGTTTACATTAGGTATAATGTGCTGATTTTATATACAATTTGGAATGTTTACGTCAAACTGGTTAACATAGCCTTCACCTCATTTAATTGTTGTGTTTAGACATTTATACTCTACTCTTAGTATATTTGACATGTACCTTTGCAATATGCACAATAGGTGAGGTCCCACAGATTACCCTCCCTCCACCTACCCTCCCCCACGAATGATAAAACTCAAGTGTCTTTAAAGATGAAAGAACCCAGGAGCTGAGGAATCCAAGTGGCCTGCAGAGCCAGGAAAAGGCAAGAAAACAATTCTCTCCCAGACCTCCTGAAAGGAAGGCAGCCCTGCCAACACCTTCCTTCCAGCCCAGTGAGTCCCATATTAGACTTCTGACCTCCAGAACTGTAAGATAGTAAACTTATACTGTTTTAAGCCACTAAGTTTGTGGTCATTGGTTATAGCAGTGATAAGAAAATAAAACATTGCAGAATATCTGATGAGTGTTCTTTGTTAGTTTTGCCGCTATTTTCAAGTTCATTTCTGTTAGTACATTTACATAGATATTGTGCTGCTTCTACTTTTTTTATTACTAGTTGCTGAATGAGTTAGAGTTTGGGCACCAACTGTTTCCAAGACATTCCTATGGGTGGGGAAGGAGGTCTGGGTGGCCCTCCAGCCTTCTAGGGTTTCGTGATGCAGAGTCTAACTTTTGTCAAGTGCCATGAGGACAGACTGCTTTGTCGATGGCGTGTCTTCATTTTTCCTGGTGGAGCCTCCTCTACACTGGAACACTTCCCACGGGAGGCTGTTCGTGCAAATGATCCTCTTTTGAGCTGGCGCTGCACCAGCAGTTGAGAAGTTTTGAGCCATCAGGATGTGTCTCTTACCCCAGAACTGAATTTTTCTCCTCGTTTGCTGAGGTTTGCAGCATCTGAACTAGTGCCATTCAGCACTCTCCTCAATGCCTCTCCATTTCCTTCTGCGGCTCTAGGAGGAACTCAATTGCTTTTGGCAGCATTTACCTGTATTTTGGAGTCCAATTTCCATTTGCTAAAATTAAAGTTTGCATGTTTTTGGAGTATGGGAAACTCTGAGCTTTGCAAATACGTTCAAAAGGAAATTCTACTCTGAATTTTTAACAGATGCCTCACTTGGCCAATAGAAGTCTTTGGGTCATACCTTGAGAAACATCTGGGCAAACCAGCACCTTGCATTATGCTTGGCAACCACCTTTGGATCTGTAAGTCTACTGAAGGGGAAAAAATGGAATTTTTTCTAGGTCTTTTAAGCAATATCATAAAGGCAAAATGCTTTCTGTATGTTAAATCAGAAAATAACGAAGATGTCCAGTAGGCAGATGAAGCTTCGTTTATAAAGGGTCCTGAGAAAGGGCCAAGGGAAGACCTAAAGTCTCTGTTTGCCTCAAATTTTTATATCTCTCTTCAGGGTTTAAGGACCCTCACCACTCAGTGGATGGAAAAATAAGGTAGGAGGAATTGTCTCCAAGGTGTGTAAAGATACCCAATCAGAAAGAACGCCCCATGTCCATGGCAGCATCGTTCATCATAGCCAAAAGGGGGATGCAAACCAAATAATGTACCCTTGCAATATGCACAAATGTCCATCAGCAGGTGCATGGATAAGCCAGATGTGGTCTAGTCATACAAGACAATGTTACGATTCAGCCTGAAAAAGGAAAGAAATCCTGACATAGGTGAACCTTGAGAACATGGTGCTTCTTGAAATGAGTCAGACAACAAAGAAGGACAAACACTGTATGATTCCACTTACAAGAGGTCCCTTAAACAGCCAAATTTCTGGAGATGGAAAGTAGAACGGCAGTTGCCAGGGGCTAGGGACAGGGGAAGAGGGGGAGTTGCTGTTTAATGAGTACAGAGTTTCAATTTTATAAGAGAAGAGGCTTCTGGAGGTGGATGGCGGCCACAGCTGCTCGACAGCATGAATGTCCTCAGCACGATCGAACTTGACAAGTAGATAGTTAAGATGGTAAATTTTGTGTATTTTATTAAATTTTTTTTTAAGTACAGGCCTGTATCCCACCTTCCATATAATGAGAGCATTTATGAAATCATGAACTTATTGCTGATGAAAATGCCCTTGAATGATTCTTAAACATTCACTGAGCATCTACGTTGTCCCAGTGACGATGAGTCTGACCGGAGCGAGTCTCCAGTTCATCTAGACAGTCAGTGAACGTGTCGCGCCAGTAAGAGCGTCTGCGTGGTGTGAGTAATGGTGGGTTTTCGCAATATTCAAAGCCGGCATTTCTACTCTTTCTACCCAAGAGTTATATACACCCGGATCCTCCCCAGCTTTGTCTATTACTCACGTAGATGGTGGTAAGGCCTGAGCTGTGTCTTTGCAAAAGTGATAGCATATGTTTAGGTCCTAACCCCCAGTGCCTCAGAATGTAACTGTATTTGGAGACAAGGTCTTTAACAAGGTGATGACGTTAAAATAAGGTCACTAGGAGGTGTCCCCATAAAAAGGAGATTTGGACACAGACACGCACCCAGAGATGACCATGTCCCTCACCCAGGGAGAGGATGATCATCTACAAGCCAAGGAGAGCGGCCTCAGGGGAAACTAATCCCACCAAACCCTTAATCTTGGGCTAATGGCTTCCAGAATTGCAGTTTTAGCCCCATGTCTGGCGGTTTTGTGATGGCAGCCCTGGCACAGTCACAGACTAGCGATTGAGCCAAAGGCACTGACCCTTTAGAGAACAGGCTGGTGAGCACTGCCTGACTGTATCCACAGACCATCTCGTTCCTGCACACTAATCTCCCATTCTCATGCTGGTCTTTGTCCTTCTTGTAACAAACTCTTGGGAAATAAGTATCATGGTATGAGTGGACAACTTTGACAAGTTCAAGTGAAGATTCTGAGAGTCCTACATCTAGGACAGATGATGAAAGTAGACATTCCCACGTTCTCTGGGGGGTTTCTACAGAGCCTCTGACTTAATCACAGACTTTCTCTCCTCTCCTTAGCCCCCCAGCACTAGGCTGTATAGATAAAAAGGTCCCTTGAGATTGTGGCCGTGTTAGGTGAACCCAGCCAATGACGGTGTCTTTTCCAAGTTTATTTTCACCTGCAAGATGGGCTGTATTCTAGGAAATTTATCTCAGCTAAGAAGAAGAAAAGAAGTTGCAGCTATTTTCTTATGCATTTGGAAAATACCAATGCATCCCCCCAGGTGTATGGAGGCAAATTAGCCACCTTTTCATTAATATTAGTTAATGTTGCTGATATGCATTGAGCACGTCTCCCCGACGTGCCCTGTGCCTGGTCTGCAGACCCCAGAGTCTGTATGGAGATTCGGTGCCTAGTATGGTGGAGCCTGGGGGCTCAAGAGACTCAGACGCTCAGGAGCCACAGGCAAGGGGAAGGTGGGATCAACAGTGAGACTTGCCCATGTTCAAATGCACTGGGATGAAACCCATGCACAGACGTTTACAGAAGCTTTGTTTATAATCGCCAAACTTTGGAAGCAACCGTGATGCTCTTCAGCAGGTGAATGGATTCAGCAAACTGTGGTACATCCAGACAGTGGAATATTCAGTGATAAAAGGAGATGAGCAACCGAGCCACAAAAGACAAGGAGGAGCCTTAAGTGCATATTGCTAAAGAAGCCAGTGTGGAAAGGCTGTAGTGGTGCTGATGACACAACTTTCTAGAAAGGGCAAAACAACGGTGACAGCAAAAAGGCAAGTGGTTGCCACAGGTGACCGGGGAGGAAGGGATGAACTGGTGGGGCACAGAGAACTATCAGGGCAGTGAAACTCTACTGTATGATACTGGAGTGGTGGCAACATGGCGTCACAGATTTCTCAGAACCCACAACACCGAGCATAGACCCCAACGCCCATCACCTGTGGGCTCTGGTTGATGGTGACGCATCAGTCTTGGTTTATCATCAGTGACCAGTGTACCACAGTGATGCAACAGGGGGACCAGGGTGGAGGGCAAGGGGGCAGATGGCTGCTCTATCCTTTCTGTAAACCCAAACCTCTCTTTTAAAGTACCAGGAAGGCCACAGAGAGAGAGATGAAGTATTTGAGAGTGACAGGGCTATAAGCAGGAGGGTCTCTGGGGCACAGGACAGGGTCAGTGCTCAGCCTGGGGTGCCCCATCCTGAGTGGCCGGTGAGGGGAAGGAGAATGGACAGACCTGGGGAGCCTTGTGGATGGGGACAGGGAAGCGGGGACATTTCAAGCTACTGATTTCCTCTTTCCCAGTGAAGATGCAAGGACATTTTCTTAAAATGAGGGCAGGAGGTGGGTGAGAGGTGGGAAGGAGGTCTGAGAAGGACTTTGTGGTCAGGAAGGAGTTGGAAGAAGCTGCTGACCAGAGATCCTGCCGGGCACGCTGGGCCTGAAGAGCCTCCCCGCCTGCCGCCCTGGGCAGCGCACACACACCGGTGCCTTGATGCCTTCAGCCCGCTCCTTCCCTCTCCAAGCACAGGGCAGCCACGAGACTGTCCCGGAGGGTGAGCGGTTCCTTCCTTGTGCTTTTCCCAAATGTGAGCATCCTGGTGGCGGTCGGTTCATCCCATAATTACTCGTTCAAGGCCTTCTTCACAGTTTTCCACCAAGTCTCTGGCACAGTTGAATTGCTTTCTTAGTGTTTTGTCAGGAATCCAAGTGTTTGACTTTCATCAATTAACAGGGTTTAAAATTTTCCCACATCCTTGACGACAAACCCACACTTTGGACAAAGCTCATCCTTAACTCTGGTGTGAAGTAGACGAGTGATTTCTGAATGAACAGTGTCACTGGTGTCCTCCCAGGTGACTCTGCCTAGTTCTGAGGATGCCAGCGCCCTGCTTTCTTTTTGCAATTTATTTCTAGTGAATTGAAATTCACATACCATACAATTAGCCATTTCCACGTGAAGAATTCACTGGTGTTTAGTCTGCTCACAACATTGTGCAGCCACTACCTCTATCCAGTTCCAGAACTTTCTCACCCTAGAAGGAAACCTGGTACCTAGTCAGCTGTCCCTGCCTGTTCCCCGCTCCCTCCCGCCCCTCTTGCGCCCACCAACCTGCTTTCTGTCTCTAATAACTTTCTTTGTGGGACATTTTGGACCAGTGGAATCATACAATAGGTGGCCTTTGGGGTCTGGCTTTTTCCACTTAGCACCATGTTTTTAAGGGTCATCCACATCACAGACTATGTCAGTATTTTGTCCCTTTTAGGGCTGAGTAAAATTCCATTGTGTGAGCAGACCACATCTCGTTTATCCATTCCTCCAACGAGGGCACTTGAGTTGTTTCCACCTATCAGCTGCCTGACTAGTGAAGTTGGGAACCTGGTGTGTGTTGCCCTAATTTGAACAAACGCAGCCCCACAATCTGCCCCTTCCCCACACACCTCATGCCCCCTCCACATGTACGCAAGTGTGTGTGTGGATAATGTAAATGAATCGCACCAAGCATCTCACTTGATACTTTGCTTTTTCTTTTCTTAATAGCACATCTAGATGTTCTGTTCACATTAATGAACACAGATCTACCCAATTATTTTTACCTGCTGCAAAGTAGTCCAGAGCACCAGTCACTGCCACTTAATACTTGGGGCTGTCTATTTTTCACTACAACAAGTAATTTTGCAATGAGTATCATTTAAATGTTTCCTGGTGCAAAGGTGTCACTCTTTCCCCTAGGTTGGTACTGAGAAGTGATCTCTATCACTGGATATGCATTTTTACTTTTATTAGAAACTACCAGCCAGGCGTGGTGACACTCACCTGTAGTCCTCGCTACTTGGCAGACTGAGGCAGGAGGATCACTTGAGCCCAGGAGTTGGAGGCTACAGTGAGCTATGATGATGCCACTGCACTCCAACCTGGGCAGCAGAGTAAGACCCTGTTTCAAAACAAACAACAGGAAAAAAAATGATTGACTGTTCCCCAAATATCTTGCCCAACACTACTCTGACACACTAAAACAACCTGTTTCCCTGAACTTTCACGAACACGGTACATTTTTTCAAATCTGATGGGGGAAACAGTATTTAATTCTTGTTATGCTTTTCATTTCCCTGGTTACCAGCCACAAAGTGTTTTTAGATTGGACCGAAGCAGTGGATCTCAATTAGGGGCAATTTTGCCCCCTTGAGGAACAATTTGGCAGTGTCTGTCAACATTTTCTTATCACGTGGTGGGCAGTATTACTGGTATTCACTGAGGAGGGGCCACAAAGACTTTGGAACAACCTCCAATGCACCAGGTGGCCTCCACAGCCAAGGATGTCAACAGGGCCACAGCAGAGAAGCCCTGAATAGAAGAAGTGTGCTTTATAAATTCTACCCTGTATCTGTACCTTGGTGGTGAGATGTGATGCTCCAAAATAATTTTTGTGATTGTACAGAAAGTGATGCTCATGAGACATTTTTCAGCAAAATCTCAGCTCTTTACATGTGCACTGGAGTAGTGCCCTGGACACAAAGTCACAGGCCACACTGGCTGAGAGCACGTCCTATCAAGGGTAATCAGCAAGGCGATTATTTACTTGTGATTTTTCAACTCCCTTTTCAAGTGACGGGAGTCAGTGAGTTTTGCAGCAAACAGTCATGCATTGACTCAAAATGTCCTTGTGACATCTCTTGTCCCTCCCTCTCCTCTTGTGCCAAACCCAAGCAAACCCAAACAGCCCATCTCTCTCTGAGCAAACCCAAACAGCCCATCTCTCTCTGCACCAAAGATTTATTGCACAGGCAAGTACTTGAAAATACAGATTCAATTATTCAACATTTTCTGCTATGCAATGAAAACTCATTCCCCTCAAATTTCCCAAATTATTTTAAGAGTAGGAATTAATTCTTCAGAAAACAAATATTTATGCAGATGACATCCATCCTCTGCCTCTCTACAAATTATGAACAGAAATGCTGCACCAACTAGACCAAAAAAAAATGAACGTGAAAACCAAATTTCATTTCATAAAAATCCCCAGGATTAACATTGATGGGCAGGAACCTGGAAAGAGTCTGTCTTCCCCAGTTTCCTTTAATAGAATTCCCCAAGTAATCAAAGAACAAACATTAATAAGAGAACAATAATGAGCTTAGTTCATTCCTTCATACAGTTTGTTAATAATTCTCAAACATATACCAAAATTCATCTTACAGAGATGGACTAATAAAAGATGGCCTATAAGAATTTAACATGGAAGCTGGGTATGGTGGTGCACACTTGTAGTCCCAGATACTCGGGAGGCTGAGGTGGGAGGATCACTTGAGCCCTGGAGTTTGAGTCCAGCCTGGGCAACATAATGAGATCCCCATCTCAAGGAAGGAAGGGAGGGGAGGAGGGAGGGAGGAAGGAAATTTAATATAGTTTGAGCCTTTGCTCTCTTGTATGTGAGAGTAAAGTATTACTAGAGGAACTGGTACTAGAGACTGCAGGTGTCCATACAAATGAAAAACCCTGAGATGAGCGTTGTTACAAATGTCTATGCCTGGGGTGGTGGAGACCTGGGGGCAGAGTATTCTGCTCCTTCCCAGGAAAGGCAAATTCAGGAGACTGAACAGAGAGTCCCCAGGCAGCTAAGGGAGTGGGTAGGGCCTTGTAGCAAAGAAAAAAGTGTGTGCAGCATCCAGGGATCTGCTGATCATTCAGTCTGGCAGAAGCAAGGGGTCTTAGTGGAAGGTCAACTAAAATATAAAGCCAAAATTGGGGGCTTGCACCACTTTGCACCCAAGTACAACCACAGCAGCAAATACTCCAAAGTTCCCATGGAAAAACCTGATATGAAACCTGAAAATGATTAAAGAAAGACTTTGAAGTAGTGCAAGAAAAATTCAACCTGAAATCAGTGAAATAATGTATGAAATCACAACTTCAGAAATGCAGATGAGACTTGATTTTTAGGCTAAGCCTGAGATAGATCAAGGAAGAGGGAAGCAGATAATATCCAGACTGACAGATCTGAAAGTCAACAAAGAATTAGAGGGGGGATAAAAAGCACCAGGAGGATAAAAAGCCTGCAAGTGGGCTGAGATCTCCCACACAGAAAAAAAGAAAAAGAGAAATTGTCGATTGACTAACTCGTCAGGCTCTGTGCTCTCGGCAAAGTGTCTCATATACAATAACAGTGAGCACCTGAAATGTTCTCAAGGTCAGGTGGCAGGCAGGCCCATGAGTCAGGCATGCTGCTGCCTGCGTCCACGGGTGTGCAATTGGCTGTGTCCAGACAACATTTCCTGGGAACAACCTGGGTGATGAACTCTAAAGCCCTCAGGAGCCAGGCAGGCAGCATGAGCACAGGCAGTGAGCTAAGGTTAAGATAATAGGGAGTGGTGAGAACTGGGGCTAAGTGCCCAGAGGGAGTTGCTGCTGCCCAGCCCCACACATGTGTGACTGGGTTTGACCCAATCTTCTTCTGACCATTTTTAAAGAGGTCAGAAATCAAGACTTCAATGAGAAATCACACAATATATTGAAAAGTTAACTTATTTAATTTTAAAAAGAAACAAAAAGCATACTTGATATGTCAAATTCAAGATCTGACAGACCAAACCTAATAGCTCACAGTTGGAAACCTTTGATTCAAATCCCAGGGTGAATATAAATGATCACCTCCAGGTCAGGGATTCAAAAATAGCCAGATTTTACCCAGAAGCCAAAAGTCTCCTTTGCTTTAACGATCTGACCAGGACAGACTTTCTGAAACCGCAGGAAAGGCTAGAACAGAAAATACTAGAAAAGTTCAAGGTCTCTGGGAAGCCTCTCTACTGGGTCCTGAGAATGGCAGCCACGGTCTCCTCCAAATTTGATTGTGAGATTTAGAGATAGGTAGGTTTTTGGTGTTTTGGAAAATCATTTAAAAAAAAAATCTAAATTGCAATTAGGTCTACATATACCTGAAGTATTCTCCCAGTGTATCCAGATATCTAGGCCTCTTTCACAGTAAAATATATCATAGGAATTATCTTAGGAATTTTAACTGTTTTGCAATTTTTTTGCAGGGCAGTGTATCTGTCAGGATTTAGCCAGGGAAGCAAAGCCACTGTATTATGGGACAAGGGATTTACTAGACATGTTAGATCTTACACAACTGTGAGTTAGCTGGGAAAATGAAGGGCTGGAAGGCAGAGCGAGGGGGGTCATAGGAAAGTTACTTGTCCGTCCCCCTGGAGCACAGGGTATGTGGCTGGGTAGAAGCCAGCCCAAGCTGCAACTGGGTGGGCCATGGAGATAAACGTGGGAGCTGCCATCCCTCTGGACCCATGTTCAAGTGTCTGCACATGGTGTGTGTTGTGAGGTGCTGTCACCTGGGGCCCAAAACAGGGCACCCCCCCCCCAAGGCCAAGTGGAGGAGGGTGAGAACAGCTAGACCCACAAACACCTTGGGTCCATTCATCCCCACACAGGATGTGGTGATCAGAGAACTGATCCAGCTCCTGTTCCTCCCTCTTCCAAATCCCCCATGGACTCCTCCTTCCTGGAACTCTGACTGGAGTTCATGGGGCAGGGACCTCAGGACTCGAGGTTCTAAGCCTTAGCCAGCATGGTCAGAGAGTCCTGCACACATGAAAAAGAAGGGATTATAAGTTAAAATGCATCACCTTAGGTCAGTCTAACATCTGCAGTCATGTTTAACCAAATTCATTGTGTCAATATTTATTTCATGAACTATATCAAAAATGTTGGGTTTACCAATTAACTCTGTATTAAAAAATTTGATTCATTTATCAAAAAAAGTAAAAATAAGAAACGAATATTGAAATACAAATTGAAGGCCAGGCACAGTAGCTCACACCTGTAATCCTAGCACTCTGGGAGGCTAAGGCGAGTAGGTTGCTTAAACTCAAGAGTTCAAGAACAGCCTGAGCAAGAGTGAAACCATCTCTACTAAAACTTGAAAAACTAGCTGGGTGTTGTGGCAGGCACCTGTAGTCCCAGCTACTCATGGGGCTGAGGCAAGAGAATCGCTTGAGCTCAAGACTTTGAGGTTGCTATGAGTTGTGACACCACAGCACTCTACCAAGGGTGACAAAGTGAGATTCTGTCCCAAAAATAAAAGAAAAGAGAAATGTAAATTGAAATTCAGCTATTCATTATACACTAAAGATGGATCCTTGGCTCGGCGCCTGTAACTCAGTAGTTATGGGGCTCACCACATACACTGGGTCTGGCGGGCTCGAACCCTGCCCAGACCTGCTAAACAACAATGACAACAAAAAAAAGCCAGGCACTGTGGTGGGTGCCTGTAGTCCCAGCTACTTGGGAGGCTGAAGCAAGAGAATCACTTAAGCCTTAGAGTTTGAGGTTGCTGTGAGCTGTGAGCTAGGACGCTAGGCACTCTGCCCAGAGTGACATAGTGAGACTCTGTCTAAATAAATAAATAAATAAAGATAAAAAAAATTGACTTGATGTTTGAAATTCTTGAATCTTGAATTTCAAAACCATCAACAGATTCTGAGGGGCCTATAAAATAAATATTTAGAGCTACCAATTTGGGAATTTTTTCTTTATTGCGGTAAAATATAACAAAATTTACCATTTTAACACATTGACTGCCGCACTAGAAAAAATACTTTTCCTTGGCGCCACGGTGTTTTATTAGATTGAGATAAGTTAAGAAACATGTGACTGATATAGGCTTCACAAGGTCCCAGGCTCAAAACTAGTTTAAGTTGAATTCAACTCACATGGTAGTTAATGTGCTAATATTTTTAAGTATGTAGTCCAGTGGTGTGAGGAACATTCATATCCTTGTGCAAATATTACCACTGTCCATCTTCATAACTCTTTTCACTTTATAAAACTGAAACTGTTCCCATTAAACACTCACACTCCATTATCCTCCCTGCTCCCAGAACCACCATTCTACTTTCCGTCCTTAAAAATTTGACTACTCCAGGTCCCTCCTATGAGTGAAATCACATGACGTTTGTCCTCTTGTGACCACTTAGCACAAGGTGCTCGAGGTCCATCCATATGATAGCATGTGTCAGAATTTCCTTCCTTTCTAAGACTGAATAACATTCCATGATGTACAGATACCACATTTTATTTATCCATTCATTCATCAAGGGACACTTGGGTTGCTTCCACATTTTTGCTATTGTGAATAATGCTACTATGAATGCAACGTGCAAATATCTATTTATGTCCCTGATTTCAACTATTTTGAGCATATACCCAGAAATGGAATTGCTGGATCACATGGAAGTTCTATTTTTAATTTTTCGAAGAACCACCTGTACTGTTTTCCATAGTGTCTGCACCCCTTTACATATCCCATAGCAGTGTACAAGCAGCTGATTATTTTTAAAAGTATTTTTTAATCCTTGAAATATTCTTAAAGTATTGTGGGGTTTTTTTAAGTGAAAAGGTAAGAGAGAAGGTTACAAGTTGCTATTTGCTATGCAAATGATGCATTGCAGAGATAGATGGAATAAAGCCTTAATTCCCAAGGGATGGAAAGTCAAATCAGGTTGTCTCATTACTGTGCTTTCTCTTTCTAACACTAGTTTTTAAAATATGAAGAAGTTTTAATATGCTGTTTTGATACAGTGACTGTAATTTATGGATCTAGTAAAGAGCTGCTGAGACTCTTCCAGAGACAAATTAAAGAGTCTGTATTGAAGATTCTGTATTTCTTTTTATTCTCCTATTATTTAACTTATACTTAAAATTCAAAGTTCCATATGATTTCCATCTTTAAACAACAATGGTCTAGTCTATATACATATTAAGAAATCACTAAGGACCATGATCATATAAAATTCTGGAACTAAAAGACATTTGAAACTGAATAATGGTCAAAGACGCCTTGGTGGCCTGACTCCTTCACGAGTGAGAAAATAGATAGAGGAAAGATGGCCACAGCCACCCACGTGCCACGAGGCAGTAGAGGCTTTTAAAAGACTCTAGTTCAAGTAATGAAAATATTAAAATAACAAGCTCGATAAGGATTTCTTTTTTTTAATAAAAAGAAAATATGTGCTATGATCATTTTTAGCCATTTCTGCCCCCAGGACATATGTTTGAACCCCTATTGGTTTATGGGCACTGTCTGGGAAATGCTGATATAATCTTAAAGCTTTATTCATAAAAAAGATGTTTAACTTCTCTGAAGCAATCCTTAAACACACACCAAAAAAAACAGAATATACTTTTTCCTACAGAACAAAATGAAAGGAAATATTGGGAGGAATTCACAAACAAAAGTTCTGAAGAGTCCAAAGAGTGTCCAGCCCCAGGCAGCAATGAGTTTGTGGAAAACACTTTCAAGGTCTATTCTAGGTGGTGTCAGTAAGAGAGGCCTGGTCTGGGTACCCAGAAGGTAGCTTCTGAGCAGTAGAAGTGATGGAGCAGCCTGCCCAGCCTTTTAGAGGAATTCAGAAAAAGCCCCCAAATAAACTCAACCAAATTTTCAGCGGAAGGAAACCATGCATGAATAGGTTGCCTCCTTGCTCCATGCTGAGAGAGCTAAGGTAGAGAAAGAAGGCCAGGAACATCTAACAAGATAGCTGAGAATCAAGCCAGGACAGACATTACCTGTAAGTTAATAGTCATTTCTGAGCCACCCAACGTCTACCTCCCCTCCAGAAAGTGGAAAATCCTCCACCCCCAGGCTCCCTTGCAGCTAGGTTAGAAAAGTGAACAGAACAGCAGTGACAAGAACCCACAGCCATAACCCAGTTGAATGGCTATAGCGACACTGGGATCTTTCTGCCACCCTGGACTTCTTGCTACATTTAGATGTAGGTAGAGAAGGAGGAGATGCCAGTTTCATCCGCCATCTTCACACTTAAAGTGTATTGGGGTTTGAGTTTTGCTGTTGTTGTTGTGTGCATGCCCAGGGAAGAACTTTAGTCCCCTCATCAGGGAACTCTAGTGCAGAAATAGGCCTCAGAAGTCCATGCAGTGGCTGAGCCCCTGTAAAAACAAATACTTGGGGGAAATGGGGGATTTTTATGGTATCTTAAAGAACAAGAGAAGTGAGAAGATGTGATGTTTCAGATCAAAGAATCAATAAAGATCCTTTTACTTGCCTCACAGTTAATTAGCAAATGAGAATCGGGAAACATTCAATACACCCTGGGGCAGTGTGCTGAAGAGCAATGCGAGAGAAGTCCAGAGAGCATGATAGAAACCTGTCTGTCACAAAGCAGCTCTCAGCAAATGGCAAACTGTGGGAATAAATGGAGGCTGTTCCCCCACCATTAAAGAAGCTTTTGGTACAAAGTCTAGTGTTTTGGGACTTTTTTATCTCACAGCACACTTGAATCTATAGTTAAATGTCTATGGCACACTTAAATTATGTTGATCAATATAATAGGGAAAAAACACTTACTGGTCTTTGAACTTCTTTTGAAAATGATTTAATTAATGATCCTTTGCAGCACACCTAAGATCCTCTCTTAGCACACCAGTGTGCCATGGAACACTAGCTGAAAATCACTGGTCTAGATGACTCAATTCAAATGGTTTTCTCACAAAATAGCATTTGTGTAACTAAAACCCCCAAAGGCATGCCTCGTCTTGGTCCAGGGGCTCTGTGATATTGTGTGGCCCAGCCTCTGTCCATCACTGAGTCCTGTGTTCACCATACTGTTGTCTCTATGGGTTACAATGGCCTCTAGCTTCAAATAACATGATGTAAGTATGCATCAACTTTAAACAGGAAGAAAACCTAATTTTAGGATATATATTTAAGGTCTTGAACTTCAATAATTTAAAAACAATTATTGTACATAAATGCACTTCATGAAAAAGATGCTTGCTAAATGGATGAGAATTTATGAAGTAAACAATAGTTGTAGTTGATTAAAAAAATTAGTTATGCTTCTATCAAAAAGCAGTGCTGACTCCTGGAGCAAGATGGCAGTCAAGTAACAGCTTCCTTGCAAGTGGGTACGGTGAGACTGGGGAGAGAAGACTTCAGGCATCTCTGGCTGGTGGATCTTCCCAGAAGCATCCCTCTGGGGACACAGGGAGACAGCGGGAGACTTCTGGACCCCATGAGGAAGGCAAAAGCAGTGAAGAACTAGCAAGTGGTTGCGTGTGTTCATTCAGTCTAATCCTGCCGGCACCTGTAAGTACAGCAGCAGTGAGATTGCAAACTGGAAAGGCCTTACCTGTGAGCTGTTTGGATTTTTTTGGACTTGGCATTCAGTTGAACTACCTTGGGAGAACTTGGGCAAGAGTGTGGAGGTCTTTGAGTGTTGTCTAGGGCCCCAGACTGAGCCACCAAGCCAGACAGAGTTACCAGTGTTTGGTGTGGGCCGTGTGGAGCCATTGTGGGAGAACTGCCCTGGCAAGCTCCACCCTCAGGGTCGCAGAACAAGCATCAGGTGGAACGAGTAATCTAGTGACTGAGCAGCCTAAAGGCAGAGATTGAGACGCCTTGCAGCCTTAGCCCTCAGGGGTATAGAGTGAGACCAGTTTGGGCACACTGGGTAAGTGGATAGCCACTTAAGGAGTGATCCCAGCAACAAGTGCTTTCCTAGGAAACCTTCTGCTTAGCCCAGGTTAGCAATTTAAAGTGCCTTCTAAGTGGGCTGAGGAGGATTTAGGCTCTCCATCCAGCAGGGTTTGAGAAATCATTAGAGGCCTCCAGTCTCCATTTCATACAGCCATATCAACATTGTGATTAACATATCATACCCCAGAAGATTACCTGTTGCCCAGACAATATTCAGCAAGATATATATATATACTGCTTTGTTTTTGGTTTGGTTTGGTTTTGTGTTGTTTTGTTTTGATTTGTTTCTTGTTTTTTGTTTTTAATTTCAACTTTTTCCCTATAGATGTTTCTTTCCTTTTTTTCTTTCTTTTATTTCTTCATTATTCTAGTTTAAATATAATTTTCAATTGTTGCCTTTTTCAACAATTAGAACTTCATTTTTGCTAGTGTTTCTACCCCTATTATTTGGTTTTTCCCCCAATTATATCCCATAAAGTTATTGGTGTGCTTGTTTTGGTCTGATTTATTGCATTTTTATCTTTCCTCTCTACTTGGTGGAGGTGGGGTACTGTGTCCAAACAGGCTGGCAAAGAGCTGATGACCTAACCACCCAAACAGGCACCCCCAGAGGTTGGAGGTTCTTAAGGTTGGGTCAAAGTACCATACTGTACACTTATGTTGTTCCTGTCCTCCTCTTTCTGTGCCTCTCTTCTTTTTTGTCAATAGTGGCTTCTACTCACCCCCTCTCCTTTCTCCTTTTTCTTTTCTTTTCTTTTTTCTTTTTCTTTCTTTCTTTTTTCCCTTCTTGCTCTTCAATCTTCTCATCCTTCTTGTCCTGTACCAAAAGGACTCATTGAGACCCTAGTCCAGAGGCATGGCAACTTAAAGAGCAGGAGGAAGTGAAAGGAAAATTAGGGCAAGGAAATACATAAAAGAAATCACTCATGAAGAAGATTCAGTAGAAAATTCCTGGCAACATAAAAAACCAGTCCAGAGCAATCCCCCCCACAAGGGACTGTGAGGTAGATACTGCAGAGGATTCCACCTATAAGGAAAGGTTACAAATGACAGAAAGGGAATTTAGAATATAGATGATGAAAACAATCAAGGAAATGAAGGAAACTGCTGATAAAGTGGAAAATAACGAAAAGGAAATCCAAAAACAGAATCAGTTAAGGGATGAACGATATGAAGAATATAAAAAGGATATAGCAGAGCTGAAGGAAATGAAGCAGTCAATTAGAGAACTTAAAGAGGTAATAGAAAGTATCAACAACAGATTAGACCATGCAGAAGAAAGAATCTCAGAGGTAGCTCTTGAGATAACTCAGATAGTTAAAGAGGCAGAAAAGAAGAGAGAGAAAGCAGAACATTCCCTGACAGAATTATGGGACTCTATGAAGCATTCAAACATATGAGTTATAGGTATCCCAGAAGAGGAAGAAGAATGCCCCAGGGAAATGGAAGCCATACTAGAGAATATTATAAATGAAAATTTCCCAAATATCACCAAAGATTCTGACACTCTCCTTTCAGAGGGATATCGGACCCCAGGTCACCTCAACTCTAACTGAGCTTCCCCAACACATTGTGATGAACCTGTCCAAAGTCAAGACAAAAGAAAAGATTCTTCAAGCTTCCG